>JAOUQU010416812.1:0-11039 GCA_028566735.1 Ammoglanis amapaensis
GTTTGTGAATGTCGCTTGTGCATCAGATTTACAGGCGTGAACACGCCAATACAAAATGCGATTAATTGCGATAAAATAAAATTTTAACGTGTTAAAATCTTTGTATTTAATTAATCGAAATCAATGCGTTAAAGTCCAGGCCCTAATATATATATATATATATATGTATGTAAAAATATAAACATAAATTTGGTGTGGAATAAGCGAATGGCCTAGCGGCCTTCTGGTTTAACCCCAAAAGATAAAGGGGAGCATGAATAAATAGAGAACTGGTTTTCATGTCGGGTTTATTTAATATGTTGATGTGGTAATTAGTACTTTAATGATCAGCTTGCTAATGTGTTTTTCTGGCATTTCTCATTAAAACACCATCCAGGTCCAAAAACAAATGGGAATAATTACACAGCTCAGGAATGCGTTTTGGCAGATGACATTATCATCACATTATATACACAGTATTTTTTAAGCCACAAAGCTCTTTTCTGTGCCTTTAGGGCAGAATTGAATGTTTTGACTCAGCACCGGCTTATCGCAAGAGACTTAATATGATGCGAAAATGTCCAAAAAAATGTATGTGGAGACCACTTTTGATTGTTGAGTTTATTTGTATCAGCTAAACCTGTTGCTAATGTACATAAACATTTTGGGGATTGCCAGTATCAGTATTTTGTGTTTGGGTAAAATGACTGCTCTGATACGTGTTTAGGAAGAAATGTTGGGAATATATTTACTGTAATATATTCAAAAGGTTTAAAGTTCATGACGAGAGAGTTCTGGGTCTGGCTCTGGCACCTGGAGCAATAATCCATCTGGGTATACAAATAAGCTATGACCTTCTTTTCATGCATATATGAATTTTACATAACCTCTGGAGATTACAAGCGCTACGACTCAGAACTTATCCTAGAACAATTCTGTAAGCCCATACAATAAATTCTTTATTTTATTATTATTAGCATATTATTTATTCTTTTTTTCTGTAGATGTTAAACTAGGTTAAGAAATGTTTTCTGAGGAAAATCAAGTCAACAACAGTATAGGTATATCCAAGCATCAATCCATCCATCCATCCGTTCCATTTGAACACAGACCACATGAAGAGTCATTTAGCTTCTATACCAATGATCACATCACTGTTAACAGGTTCTCCATTAGGAGTCCTGTGGCAGTAGTAATATCTTCCAAATGTCCACGATGTGAGAGATACGCATGACATCACATGCATGACATTTCTTGACAGGATTTCTTTTTAATACCAGTTTAATGATGGCATCCTCCTCTGCACCGTCTAATCAACACATTCCTCTTTCGTTCAGCTGCCGAGAAACAGCAGGTACTTCCTCTTTCTTAAGAAATTTAAAACCCACTTCACGAGGTGTCCATATGTGGTCAGGTTTGGTTCTGTGGTACTTAATGTGCATGGGAAGCGTGAGAGGGATTTCAGAGAGAATATTGCATTGCACAGTAATTAAATTATGAGTGTATAAAAAATACAAACGACATAAATTCAGTGCCTCTTTTGTGCATTTTAGTGAGGCAGAATTTAAAAACTCTAAAGCAGAAACATGGAAGGAAGTACAAAATGAATTAGATGTAGGTTGTGTTTGGGTGGACAGTACATTGCACATCAACACGCACTGTTAATCAACAATGTTTAATAAAAAACAGCATTCTCGTGTGTCATCTTTCTGTGGCATTAATTCTCGGAAAAACAACTACATCCTCAGATTTTTCCCTAATCTGATCATATCTGATCATTACCTTGGATTACCTACCATAATTAAACCTGTATTCCTGACTAAGGAGAGGAACACATGAACACAAAAAGAGAATCAAAGCTGATTCTTTTAATCTGCGCAAAGGCAAATTCATATGCTGATCAGCACTGTATGCAGAAAGAAACACCCTGATCAACACATTATCTCTCGAATCCGCTGCCAATGAGCCAGCAGAGGTCATAACTGTATCAGGTACAAGGAATCTCAGTCAGCTGGGTGTTCAGAACATCAGCTCTGGCTCTTTTCTCTGTGGAGTTTGAATGTTCTCCCTGTCTATAGGTTTTCCGCAGTTCAAACATTTTCAGTTCAGTGAATTGGAGATTCTAAATTGTCCATGATTGTGTTTGAAAGTCGTGAACTGAACACAAGATTACAACTTTGTGTAACGCCTAACTCTTTTTAACTATTTTTTTACTTTAACTTTTTTTTTTTTTGTAACAGCATTTTTGTCCTGAACCTAACCAAAGCAGAGAGTCGGAAACTGCTGTCAGAAAGGTCATCGGGGGTAAAGACTATACCAAATCACTAATACCGACCACAATCTGCTGTGGCGACCTCTAACATGAGAGCTATGATTCACATTAAGCCTCCACAAATGGATGGATAACTGTGTAGATAACATCACACCATAATTTAGTGTAGAAGTAAATCACTTTTAAGAAAGCTATGGGCACAAATAATATTAATTGCATCGACTGGCACTATCTGACCATGGTGAAAAATTAGATAAGCATATAGAACAGCAAAAATGTAGTTGAGTCATAATGTAGCACATAATTAAATGAATTAAGTCACTCTTAAGTTAGTCTAAGTGAGTAAAACTTTCCTTTACCAGACATTTAGACATACTTGCATAATCTTAAGTTTGGATTAAAGCACAGATCTTTCAGGTTATCGCTTTTCTTTTTTTCAACTCTATATATCTTCAAATAAAGTTCAGGATCCAGGATCCAGGATCATGTGAGTTTACATTCTTAGGGGAAAATTTGTGTAAAGCTGAGACCTTGAAGCTAATGTACTTTTCTTGTATAAGGCATTACACTTATCGCAGTATTGCAGTAGGTTTCACATAATGCATTCTTCTTGGTGTGTGTGTGTATGTGTGTGTGTGCGCGTTTGTCACTCAATTTATGAAAAAAAATATACATAAATAAATCTAGTCATAACCGTAACAACAGCATCTAGATATATTTAAAACTGATGACATTATGATTCTTTCGGAATTGGAATTATGGGCAGGAATAAATTAGAACTTTGGGGTTTTGGGGTTGGATTGCAGTTTGGTTTGAATAACATTTAAGATTTGGGGTTATAATTTGAAATTCTGGCATGAGGCATATAAGCTTCCAAATCAGTAATGCAATGTATGATCAAAGAAGACGCCTTAAAAAGAAGACAGAAAAATGAACCTCTGCTAGTTTTTGTGTGTGTAATGATTTTGTGTACAGAAAAATGCTTCTTTTTTCTCATGATTCTTTTTTATTTGATTTCACCAATTAGTACAATCAAGCTTATTAATGAGCTGTAAAACTGAGCTGTGTTTAAGACTATATTAGGAAATCTAAGAATGCAAGCTTGATGCCAATTACGTATCCTCATTTTACAATAGAACAAATTGTCATGTACCTAGTCAATAAAAACATTGACAAGAAACGATGGGGGGTAGGGAGGGGGGTTTGGTAGCAGCCTGCAGAGAACCCAAGGTTCGGACATGACTGGAAACGGGTAACAAAAAAAAGTTGCTATGTAATTTCTCTACATTTAGTTTAGGATTTTGTACAAGATTCAGTTTATCGCTGTTTGGATGCGACTTTTTTGGACATTATGAGACAATTTGTCTCATTCATGGTCCTTTAAAAGGGTCGATTGAACAAGCTGTAAAAATGGCTCAGCAGAATAATGAATTCCCATTATTTCATGAAAATGATGGTACTGCCAGGGCGAAGCAGTTCTGTCATGTATAAATAAGCAGCCTAAAAGCAGCTTACTGGTTTGAGTTTGGGTTTAATGTTAGGTTAACATTAGAGTTTGACATTTACATTTTCAGCATTCAGCAGATGCTCTTTTCCACACCGAATTACAAAAGTGCTTCCAAACTAGTAAACAAAATAAGATTGGATAAGATAGTCTTTTTTTATCGTGACATGGGGGAAATTACAAGCGGAGAGTAGATTACATGGTGGTTATATTAGAAATATAAAAAAATGCCAAGTACAAGAATATCAAAATACTTAAGCATTTATATAAATAGTAAACAGTAAAAAATGATTTTTGATCATTTAAATGATTTGTAACATCTAAATAGATAAATACGGATACATACAAATTGGAAAGCTGGCTCTTTCGTTCAATATCATGTCTCTGCTTCTCACTTTCCTACATTCCATGGTCTGTTCGATTCTCGTGATGAACACAATATCACACCAGGGTCACCTTGGTGTCACCAAAAACTGTTTAGTAGTAACAGACCTGGTCAGAATGAGATATGATTTGCAGCTGGTAATCCAGGATATAATGTTCACATATATAAACACCCTCACTAAAAAGTTCTCACTCACTCAAACCAGTTATACAGTTCATATATACTAACAAAGTCAATGTGGCTACAAAAACATCAATTCTTTTTTTTTCTGTTCAATGATCCATCTCACATTATTTTGATTTGTTTAATATATCCTAATTGCTTATTGACACTAATTATTGGTTCATTTTGTAGTACTGGGTTTGTTTTCCATTTTACCATGTGTTTCCACTTGTGTTCAATATTTAATTCTATTGTTGTACACAGCTTTTTTATAATACAATAAAAATATCCCAACTTTGTGTTTTCATTCGAGTCCTGGAGACTGTGTGGATCTTTGTGTTAATCCAGGGCGGTTCTGGCTTCAACATCATTACCTGCTTCAAACCCCCTTTAAGTAAGGCCCTTAAACCTCTATTGCTTAAGACTTGTGTACACTTGTAAGCTGCCTTGGATAAAAAGTGTCTGAAAATGCACATAAATACTACTGCTAATTAAACGTGAACAAAAGCACATTATCTTTTACATGTTTATTACACAATTTATGTATTTGTTGATTCATTTTTATTAAATGGATTACATGGTCAGAAGGCTGGAATACACTCAGTGCCTCTCTGTTTAAAATTATTCATTGCTAATCATTTATGCAATTCCTCAGTGAAAAGATAAGATCTGGTTAATTAATTTCTTTATTTTTCTGTTCTTGTTGCAATTACTACAGAGAACCCTAATGTATGTTAATCAGTTACACACTAATGAAATAGTCGAGACAATCCATACAGATAAGTAAAACAACAGAACAAAGATTTTAATGCATATACGGCAAATAAATCCAATATGAAGCAGACGGATGAAATTATGATACAAAAAAAGGCAAGGACCCAAACAAAGTTCCTAAACCAAGTTCCTAACATTCCTAACAGTTGGTTAGGCTAAAGAAACATGAAATAAGCTGCAAAAGCATAGATTAAGCAAAAGGTTTAATCAATGCTAAGATTGATATACAAGAATAATGCTAAGCTCAGCCCTTAGCGGAACATAAACTAGACTAAAGCATGAACAATAGTAAACAAACTTCAAACAGGAGTGATCCTGATCAAACAGGGCAAATAGAGCAAACAGGACAAACTGAGCTAAGGTTGGCTAACATGCTAATGGTTCTAAGCAGACAAAAGTGGTAAACAAAGAAAAGACAAGGTAAGGCAATACACATGTTGTTACATGATAAAACAAAAACAAAGTCATCTGAATAATCCTTAAAGAACTTCTCCTCAGTTCATCTCCTAAATGTCTTCAACTCTGCCTAATTAACAGATGGGCCTGATCATAAAAGTCAATTATAGGCTTATTAAGCTAACACAGTTAGCCTCATGCCAATGAGGTGGCACAACATGCTAACTATCATTTACATGTTGTGTGATGGAAATGCATGGTCGAAACGTGCGGGGAAACACACACGGGACACACTGTGCCAAGTAAAAATGTATTTAATTAACATAAAATCCCAATTGCATCCCACCACTACTGTCCGGATAGCTTAGAGCAGATACATCTGACCCGAAACCATGCTGCACACACACACACACACTTCCGGTTCGCACATAGCGCCACACTCACACACATGCGTACTAGCACGCACACACAGAAAGCCACTGTTCCACCGCTATTATACAAACAATAGTTATTCCACTGTTATTTCCTTCACTAGTTGTAATTTTAATGAACTTTTGGCATACTGAATGATGGGATTGCATTCACTGCTAATAAACTTTGGAATGATTTCTAGTATTCAGTAAAAGTACAAAAACCACGTCTTATTATGCAGCATATCAAGACATCGTAAATTTGGGAAATGTGTCTATGTCGATTTTCAAACAGCATAGGAGTGACAATACGGCCTTTCTTAAAATCACTTGAACTCTTGAACCTGGAAAACATACAATCCTAGTTATAAGAGCATTTACTCACGTTACTAGTTCATGTAATTAAACTATTTTAAAGTACAACTTGTAATTTTACTTAACATCCGAACAGCAAAATAATAAATGAAAAAATGCTCTAGTTATTACATGGTTGCCAGATTATAGTAAATGAAAACTGCCAATCTGTACACATATATTCACTTGTCCGTTTTGCATTTCAGATCCCCCACAACACATTAATAAAATGTCAGTGACAAATTCTGCGAGTACATTTTATATTTAGTTTCTTAGACTAGTACAAGGAAAATACAATACAATATCTTAACACTCTTTCCACCTCTGGTAATAATTAAAAAAACAACCATGGATGGCTCATAGTTGGAGATTATTTGTTATTTGTTTACCACCTAGTATTCAAATCTATGAATACATATTTGATTACATTGATTCACAGATTGTCTGGAGTACCAGGATGTCTGATAATAATCTGGTTTCCTCTGTCAGGAAGCTACGGAGAAGAGTTCTGGGTTAACCTTCCCAATAGCAAATTCCTCCGATTGAATCGCACAGCAAATCGATTTAGCAGTGAATGTGGACAAGTTCCAGGGCATGTATGTCAATGCATGATAAAACAGCTGATAAAAAATGTCTTTAAATAAATTTAGTCCTGCTGTGAATTGTTTTGCTTGTATTTAACGCAAGAGTACTGGGAAAATATGAACTCTCTGTCATGAAAGACTTGTTAGGATGATAACGTATACACACGATGTGCACCTATGCAATCTAATTATGCCGTTAGTGCTGCTGTTTTGGAGCAGGGGGTTGAGCTGTCTCACTCTGCATGCTAATTTTTTTTGGGACTGTCTACAAGGAGCTGCAAAGTTTCTTCACTTTTTCATTATACCATCTGCTGAAGAGTTTTACTTTCACTGAGGGATTGTATAAGTGTCGCATAACAATGCAGTGAACTGTTTAATATTTAATATAAGAATCTGTAGAAAAAGAGCCATAAAAGTTTCATACAATCATCTTTGGTGAACCAATCAATCACTCAATCATTTGACACTTATTACAGATATGTTACGTATATGATAGATGTGAATGCTAGTTAAGTGCATGTATCCATACGCATGTTGACAGCACTGCTAATTATTGACATCTGATGTTTCAGCCAAACCCAGAGTACTTAAAAGTAGATTAAATCAAGGCAGATATTAACAACAGTTCTCAAAGGTATTGCAAAATAAGTAAACAATCTTCAAGGTTCTTTAAATGTCTAGACATGGTAGTTTTGGGAAATAAACTCATAATTTGATATAATTTAATATTTTGTCAATTTTCGTAACTAAATTATGTGTGAGAAAATTATTTATATTGTGTGGCTCCACTTTCTCGTTTTGAAAATTAAGCGAGCTTTTGCCCTTCTGCTCTATGGGTAGTTTCTGTCCTCCCTTAGCTCACCTTAAGACACCTGAGCTATGATTTTTAGAAGTGCAAACCCCCCCCCCCCTTTTTCCGGTCACACTGCCCACCTGCCATTGTCCCCAGAGTGGGGCGCCTTCCGGGACTGGAATTTTTTTTAGAACTGAGAGCCCACTGGAGGTTTACCCTCCTGCATCAGCGGTTATTTTTTATCTGAATTAAATTGACAACCTTCTGATCACAAGCCCAGTTATAAATGCCAAGCCATGGCTGGGGGTCATTGGCAGGCCTGTGCATCAGACTGGTGGTTGGGGGCCAGTGCTGGTGAAGGAGGAGGCTCACCTGATGCTGTACATCATCAATTAACACAGGTACTACATGACAGAAAAGAATGTTTGGCGGAGCAAACATTCAAGGTGGTCCACAAGCTGGAGGTGCAGATGGGGGTGGCAGGGGAGAGGACGGCTCTCTGGATTCAGACGGGTGGTGGCAGTATCTGGGAGGGGGGACTTGATGCATGTGCCAATTTTGTGAATAGAGAAAAATAGTTCGGGAGTAGTGAGCGGTAAAGAGACTCACCGGTGATGAATTAACTACTTTGTGACTATTCATTGCAGAGAGGTGATAACAAGGAGGTGAGACACGGGAGAGGAGAGAGAGACATGAAGCAACGAGAGACAATGTGTCTACCTGTTGTTCTGTAGAACAAATGAATTGCATGCAAATAGTGCAGAATAGCTCCAATGGTATTGATCGACTGTATCACGAGTCTTTTTTACCGATCTCAAGGGTCTCGGATCTACATTATGTAAACAAACATTTCATTCATATTGAAGCCAAACTGAATTTTAAATAACAGAGCTACATTTTGTTTATGCTTCAGAATATCGAAGGCTGCATAACTACCCCATGCTGGGCACAACAAGAGTTTTTCATGGTTTGAAAAATGAAAATAGGGATCATAAATAGTAGAAAGTAGTAAGAATGGCATTAATAGTAGAATGGCTGAGCTGGTTCCCTGAGCACAGAGAGTAGCCTAAGTAATAGAATTGTTCCGTTTCGCATGAACGGGTACAATTAGAAATAGATAAAACCAAATTGAAAAAGTGAGCCAATGTGCTTCTTCTATTCGGCACCCTGTTGTCTATGTTGCTGAGGTTTTATATTATATTAATCTCACACCCTTGTTGTGTCAAAGCAAGTTAATTCTACATTGAAGTTCATTGAAGCAAAATTAATTGTTCTTCATTGAAAGGAAATAAAGACTAAATCACACTATATTTTCATTAGTAAAATACCATCAGTGGAATAACATTTATTCACCAGCAATAAACATTTTATCCTAATCAGGGTTAAAATGGGCCTGATGCTGCTCATAAAAAATGAGAGCAAACACACAAACACAGACTAAATCAACACAATCAATCTGCTAGAAGAAAACACAAACACATTAATTGTTTGATCCCTTAGAGACCAACATGGCTGGAACTTCTAACTAATGACAATCGTAATGAAAGAAACTGGAGATGTAGTTGGGGCAGACGTGGCCTAGTGGTTAGAAAACTGGGCTTGTGATCGGAAGGTTGAAACTAAAAGCTCTGGAGTAAACTCATGCAAACATCATCAAATCCAACGGACTCACCTGAGCATCACACTCAGGTCCATATTGTCTGGAGAGAAATATGTACACAGAACAACATCAAGCTGCTCACAGAAAGCATATTGAGCTATGAATCTGGCTCAAACACAAGTTCCCAGAATCCATGCTGCTATGCTGCACTACTCTAGATCTAGTAATGGCATGAATTTGGAGAGAATTCATGTTGTTCTGCATCACAGAAAACAAAGCAGGGGTGCAGCTGCCAGTAAAAAACATTCATTAACACGCTTAAATTTAGACATGAAGCATTCTGATGGGAATACTCATCTGTAAAGCACACCTTGTTCCGGCCAAGCTTTCATCAGAACACCAACAACACAGAAAACAAGTAACTGCTTCATATAGCAGTGCTGCAACTCCCATCTCATGTTTTCTGTCAAGCATTAAAAGCATCGGAAATACAGTTCCAGTGTGTGAAATTAATGTTGCTGTCACAAGCGACAAAAGCAAAATGATTGTCTTTTGTCTCAGTCTCACATGGAATAATCACGTTTGCTAGCATTCCTCTTAAATCAAAGTAGAATATTCTTCAACTTTTTTGTACTTGTAAATGTCTTTACTAAGCGACTCTTTAGTAAGTGAGGAGTAAAATCAATGGGCCAGTTACAATAGTTCTTATGCTTAATATCCTGCCCTTCATATCTTCTGAGCAGCTAATGGACACTGTCAGTAAAGACATCAATAATAAGTTATGAAATGTGCTAAGGATGCCGCTTTAAATCAGACATGATTCATTTTTCAGACTGTGATAGAGGATTCATAATATTACAATTAGATTTGTGTATACATATTAGGCTTTTTAACCAACACTTAACAGAAGAGCACTTTCAGCCTAAACGCTAAGAAGGTTTATGTCAATAAAACATTAAACAATTATATATTAGTAGAACAATAATTGTTTAGGAGTGCCACTGTGGCTCAGTGGATAGCACTGGTGCCCCTCGGCACGTATGTCCAGGGTGCATTCCATCGGAGATCCTATTGGTGATCCCAATGTGACTCTGGTCGGGCATTGCGTTTGATGGCTCTTTTGATTAAACCATCAAATTTAGGCAAGTGAGTCTTTGAAATTATAGGGAATGACAGAGCCAAATTTCAACTTTGTAGGTACTTTTTAAAGGCACTTTTGTAGGCAATTTTTAAATCATTATTTACTTGATTTGTCCTGGTCTTAAATTCTAGGCTCATTGTGTACCACCAACTTTGTTCCATGTGTGGGATTTTTTCATTTTAAAACATTTACAACTCACATCAATGATCAGCAACAACAGTATTATGATCTCCTTCACGAACACATTCATGTTTCCAAATTTCACATAGCACTTGTCAGCATGTGGCAATAAAGCTTCAACCAACGTCACCCTTGATTATATTCTGCATGGAAATGAGGCTTTGGCTAGGACAGTGATGATTTTGGTGACTTTCATGGCTCCAGCATTAATTTAAACTACTAATCTTTAGCAGATTTCACCTAAACTGGTCTTTTTATCGCCTCTCATGGGTTATATTGTAACACTGAGCAGTAGAGTAAATCTCAGTGACCATATTAACATTTAGCAGATGTTTTTATCTGAAGCAATTCACTCTTATGAGTGAATATGAACAATTACAACTTAAAAAGGATGACTTAATGTGTGCAAGTGCGGGTTAAAGGACTTGCACTGTGACATATATAAATAGGAGCAACTTGATATCTTCAAACTGTAATCTTCTCTGCAAACTGGATAACAAACTGA
>JAOUQU010416823.1:0-11038 GCA_028566735.1 Ammoglanis amapaensis
GTGGGAGGAAACTGGAGTACCCGGAGGAAACCCACGCTGACACGGGGAGAACATGCAAACTCCGCACAGAAAGTCCCTAGCCCGACCCGGGGATCGAACCCGGGACTTCTTGCTGTGAGGCGACAGTGCTGAACCACTCAGGCACCATGCTGCCGATTAAACAATAACATATTCACTTGATCATGTATTTAAATGAAATCACAACATGCCAGTCTACAGTTTACCAACTTTGTTTCCACATCACACTAAGCAATTGCATGACACGTTGTAATTACCTCTGATAAGGTGTAAAAATTGGACACCACCCATTAAAAACACTTAACAGTGTGTTAACAGTGTTAACAGTGTGTTTTGCGACGGCAGAAAAGTAAATGCTAACATATTACAGGCCAGATTGGACATCCAAGAAAGACCTTTGAGTCTTTGAGTCTGCTAAAAATCCAAAGAAACAAATACAACTGGTATCATTCAAATGCAAACATGTTTTACATATTCCACACAAGAAAGAGAAGGACAATTCCAAAACAACTCACAAAAATTGGCATCCCAAACCATGTATTTGCAATTCAATCTAAATTTACAAGGTAAAATGACTCCTCCAGTTTAGTTAAACTGCAGATTTACAAAAGCAAAATCAAATTAAACAATATTAGCTAATACCAAATACATTAGTAGCTATATAGTATACATGAACTAACAATGTTGTACAATATAAACTATATATAACCGACTGTAATTGCTAAATAAATCAATATCGTTAATGACCTTGTCTTATCAGCCTGTAGTTTACTGTGAGTTTTTCATTTCCTTTCCGGTTAACATCCAGATGGATTTTGTGTATGCAAAATCCAACGTAACCTTAGGAAACAGGAAATAGCTTTACAGGTTGTTTAGTTTCTTTCACCCCCACAAAGATCATATTAGTAAACTAGCTACCTAAGTGTGTACATGTAGTGTGTGGAGTTTGAAACAACCTGCTACATACATATATGTCCATTGCATTTGTCATTACAATAACAAACTGTAATGTAAGAACATTTGAATCCAATAGAGGGTGATGCAACTCAACAAGCTTCAGTCGGCCATGACAACTGTTCAGGGTTTTTTCTGTTCCTCTATCAGTCTGCTTCATGCTATGCATCATGGTAGCTGGTAAAGCTTATACACTGTACATTCTTTTTACCCTCTTATCAGGTATAATATCATATTATATAATATGTATGTGTGTGTGTTTGTGTTATTTTCTACACTGATGCCATCTTTATACTACATAAGGTTATTTTTGTTCTCCACCAGGTCTGGTCTGTGTCGAGATAAAGCAGCCGTTGTATCTTGCAGCAAATCAAGCAAATCAAGTAAAGATTGACTGCAGCCATGATGACAGCAATTTAGATGTCATGTTATGGTACTACCAGAGGAAAGACAGCACAATGGTTTTAATCGGCTATACTTATGCCACGGCTCCTCCGAACTACGAGGCTGGATATACCGAGCGCTTTAAACAGATCAGGGTGAATACACTAACAGGACATTTGACCATCTCTAATATCAACCTGTCAGATTCGGCTGTATACTACTGTGCTATGAGAAGACACAGTGCTGCTGTTTTATCAGCAGCTTGACTAAAAACCCCAACTGTACAGGAAACTTGCCATGTCTTTAACTTCTGCGGGTTTTTGTTTTTTTGGTTTTGGTTTTGTTAGAGCAAGAACGTGTAAAGTGTAAACATTTATTTACATAACAGGCTTCTTGCAAGAGTATTTCTGTTGTAAGTCAAAAGCGCAATCTTATAGCTGGCCACTTAGGTTGGTCCTCAAGTAGTAGTTGTTATAAAGCTTTCAAGCTTGAATGGAAATCAACCCCCTGAGACCCCGATTGAACAAGCAGCTACGAAAGTGAATAAATAAGTGATACGCTTCCATCTTTGTGGCTACACTTATTGCCCTTTGTTCATGTGTTACCAGAAGAGGGCGTGTCAGGTGAAATAGTTAATCATGGCACCCTTGTGCTTGGTAGCACTGCATCACTTGTAGCAAGTCTCTTCTGAACCAAACTTACTTCAGCATGACTAAAACAGTCATATACATAACCTGGTTCATCATATTTAAAGGTATGTCATTATTAATAACTGTAAATATCTTAATTACGCTGAATCGTTGATACGTCTATTAATTCCTGCATTCTTGTGTTTCTGTTTTAGGCTGTAGTGATGCAGTGTTGATAAGCCAGTGGCCACAATACATCTCTAGTTATAACGACACCTCAGTGGATATGCACTGTTACCAGAATGAAACAGACTATGACTACACATACTGGTACAAGCAAATCAGAAACACCCAGCTAATGCTAATAGGCAGATTTGTAGCTAATACAGCTACAATCGAAGAAGGTTTTGAGAACGGCTACAAAATTTGGGGAAACAAAAAGAAATGGTCCTTAACAGTAAGTGTCACCGGAGACAGTGATGCTGTTTACCTTTGTGCTGCCAAGTTACACGGTGCACAATAACTGATGATTTGTGCTACAAAAACACACTGGAAATCAGCCAAAGCTTACAGCTGACTTAACCAGATGTTTCCGCCGTATCCTGATGTTTTACACAGCATTATGATGTCTGTTTCTCATCTATAACTTTATTTATTCCATTATCCTGGTCATAAGATGACCGATGCACTTTGGAAATGTTATATTAAGGCACACTATGCATCCTTTTGAAGTTTTTATGAGGCGCCCCCTACAGGCTGGGAAAACTGCTCATTATCATAACGACATGCTGCTTTTTTTCCGTGTGCACCTCTTTTGCGTAAATGTTTTGAGCAATGCAGGCCAATACAACGTATAATCATGTCAACTAATAGTCAATTAGTAATTTAATTAATAACTAAGAGTCGATTAATAATTTCGTTCCAATTTTCAACAAGTTTGTAGTTTTTTGTGTTTCATACAGAGCACAGATTAGAGTTTCCGAAAATAATTTACATATATATAGTAGTGGTGGGGTTGTAATGAATGTTTTACACTGGGTTTAGAAGCATGCTCCTTCGAATCATCTACACTCGTTGATTTTTAGCTATTTCAGAATTGGCTTTAGATTTCTGCTTTAATTACTTATCAAATCTTCACAGTTTCATAACATAGTAACATAATATTTATCATAAAAGAACTTCAAGATAAGAGTATCTGTTAATTGAAAAAAAATGTAAATGTATATCTATACGTAATATGTTTATTAGCTTTTTGATTGTTATAATGTTTTTTAAATGCTTAAATAATTAGCTTTTGTTGGCTTGTGTGATTCCACTAAGTGGCACTATTTAACTACAACGATGTCATTTTTGCCAGCTTGCTGCCTGGCACCTGACAAGTGGCAAAGCAAAATTGTTTGTGAACATATCTGCATGAAAGGTGTGGTGCAAAAGGGTAAACTCCAGCCCCCAGAATGAACACATTTGATGCATGCAGAACATGTGCGAACACACTTGAGCTGTGTATCATGAAAAAGATGTACGCAACAATTTACAGACTGAATATAATCTTCCTTTTGATAATAGGTACGTCATTTGTGGGATACATTTTGTATTCAGTGTTTATTTATATAGAATTAATTTTTTGTTTTTTGTTTTTTAAGGGAGGACAAATAGTTCTAAAGTTCAACAGATCTCATCGATCCTGACTGAAGAACAAGACGATGTGGTGATCCAGTGTAGTCACAATGACAATGCACTACTGAACATGCTATGGTATCAACATAAGCCTGACAGTGGTGTTCTGGCACTAATTGGATATACCTATGGCACAAATGAGCCAAAATATGAAGATGATTTTAAAACTCGATATGTACTGACCAGACCAAGTACACTTACAGGAAGTCTTACCATACCAAAAGTCCTCCAGTCCGACTCTGCTGTCTATTACTGTGCTGCCAGTATGCACGCTGCTTTATTATCATACAACCACCTTACTAAAACCTCAAACCCTCCAGAACGTACACATATTGGATTTAGGTTCATGTTTTGTTATCTAATGAGGTATATTACCTGTTTGAGCTGTTACAGTTCACTGAAAAATATGAAAGTTAATATATGTGCAGAAATCAGACATTTTATATGGGACGAGAATGCAGAACAAACACTTCTGGAATGATTGCAAACACACAATCAAGATAATTTCGGTATTAATTTCAGACAATTTCAATTTCAGCAGCCCACGCAACCATAGAGGAGAACATACAAACTAAGCATATAAATCACCGAATTGCTTTATCCAGAAATATTTTGGACACATATTTTGTTCAGTGGAAAATCTGTCTGTGCCTCCTGGGGGACTAAAATATAAATGTAAATTGATTTCGGTAAAAAAGGACGTTTATTCCATAAGTGCATTGGAACAACCGTAAGGCAGTATCATGTAAGCATAATTTAAGATAAGTTTAAGAAACGTGGACCATATTTTCTTAACTTTTCCTGTTTTCCATTATGTTCTGGTAAACAAGTTCATAAGTTTATCATTACACACAGATAAATCAAACACAGTCATGTGCAATTTTGTATCTTTAATTAACCTCTGAATGGACCTGGAATGTCCCACATGGGAATTGATCCCAGGATCTTGGTGCAGTGAGGTGACAGTTCTACCCAATTAGCTGTGAGAAACTCATGAATCTAATTGTATAACATATTGTTTTGACAAGCCTAAACGTTTTGCACCACTTGCATGCATGTTTATTATATGCATTATTATTTGTCGAAACTCCGCCCTAAAATTCATACATCCTCACACACACACCCCTTTCTTTAACAATATACCCACTGTAGCCTTATTAAAACTGTGTATCAGAAGGATGTATACTCTTTGTGGCCTATGCATGCTCTTTATTTTATTTTTTGGTATGATTTTTTTTTAATTCATTAATAGCTGTTGATAAATATGCTGAAATGATCAATCTTTTCATTTTTTATTTTACAGGCAAAACGAACAGTGTCACATTTCAACAGATTCCATTGCTTTTAATCAATGAAAGTGACCATGTGACGATCCAGTGTAGCTACGACAGCAGTAGCCTCCCGTTTATGTTGTGGTATCAAAAAAAGAGTGATAGTACAGCTTTTTCCCTGATCACTTCAGGATATGCAACAGGTGATCCAACAAATGAAGACGGATTTAAAGATCGGTTTAAGCTGAAGAGGAAGAGCTCGCAAGCTGGAGATCTGACCATCTCTAACCTTCAACAGTCAGACTCTGCTGTTTATTATTGCGCCGCTAAAGAGGCACAGTGCTATCATTTTATACAAGTGCTTTACTTAAACTTCAATACACCAGTCACACACACACACACAGAGAGAGAGAGAGAGAGAGAGAGAGAGAGCTTCATTAAACCAAGAGTTGTTAGTGGCTTGTTATCTGATGTGGTGTGTATTATTGCTTGTACTACAGCTAAACAAGAACGTTTCATAAAAGTAATAATTAATAGTTGCAGTTGATTTATTTTCTGGACCTGAATTATGTTTATAATGTGTATTTAAATATACATTATACATAGATATAGTACAGAATCTTTATAGATCTTTGCGTTTAAGCATATATGAATGTATTCTATATCTGTGAATATGTATCTGAGTGAATGTAGGATTGTTTGTATGAAGGTATATATGTACTCAGGCCTGACACTACTGTGTACTGGCTTTGTGTCGATGGGACAATTCAGCATCTCCAGTTAACCTGGTGGAATGTTTTCGGACTGTAGGAGGAAATTAGAGCACCTACAGGAACCACACATGGACAGATGAGAGAACAAAAAGCTTCACATAGAAATAAAGTCACCTCCTCTTTATCGTTTAATACAGATGTGTTGCAGGAAATGATTTGCTTGAGAAGAAGCTCCGATAGCAAAATGAATTTGCTGGATCTGCTGGTGTCACTGTTGCTCATCCGTATGTTTTATTTTTTCATTTTAGCACATGATTTATGAACTAAAAATCACTTGACATCTAATTTACTTTCCACTGTTTAATAACTCGATTTCGATTAACTTGGTATTTAATATTTAACTTGATCTTACATTTGTTCAGGTAATATTCTATGTCAGATGGTGCTTCAGGAATCCAGCATATTGGCTCTGGCAGGGTCCAATGTGTCTTTTCCCTGCTCTATAGCAGGAAGGTACGACATAAAAAGCTACACTATGCAGTGGTACAGACAAGTTCACTACGGCAGCCCAGTGCAGTTTCTTATGATGGAGTATGAAGCCCCGACAACAAAAATGAGTGTTTCTTTATCTGAGAACAAATTCAGTTTGAGTATTATCGACCTGATGCTAGAGGACAAAGCAACATATTACTGTATTGCTCATCACAGTAAAGCAAGATGCAGTTTTAGTCTTACAAAAACATCTGCATGCTGTCTGTAAACCATGGTCTACCAGTCAACTTTGCATAAAATAATATTGTGTGTTTATGATTAGATATCACAAATCAAAAACTGTTGCCACCCCAGCTAGATAGTCACAGTCCTTTCTGTGAAGAGCAGGGCTCATCAACCTTTTTAAAACTGAGAGCTACTTTTTGTGTACCAACTAAGGTGAAGGGCTTCCAGTTTGATACACACTTGTGAAATCACACATTTATAACTTTTAATGACATGTTACTATTAATAATGAATGATATTCATCTATGAGTGTCAAGAAAGGCGCCCCTAAATAAAATGTATTATTATTATTATATGTGAAGATGTTGATCATGTAAATAATTTCTCACAAATCATTTTCAACAATCATTTAACAAGGTAGGAAACAAATAAATATCAATATGCAAAATATGCAGTTAATTTTAGAACAGGCCCATGGGCGACTCATGAGGTACCACGTTGGTGTCACCTGGTTTAAACAAAAGCTAAACAAAAATATCTCAAAAGATATTTTGGCATAATAAAGAAGCGCGTCTAATAAAGAAGAATGTTCGTCTGCCATTTCGACCAAAGTGTTCCATTTAGGACAGCACTCACCCGTCGAAGTGCTCAGTGCCTCCATGTGCATTAAAACTCATGGATTGATTTGAGAACCAGCTCAGGAATTCGTATTTCTGACTGTGTTGACTAGTTCGGACTGTCAACTCAATACTGCCCCCACTATTTACGGTGGTATTGCTTCATTTCGTAAGTTCTGAGTACAAATTAATCAACAACGTAATCGGTCGCATCCTGTTTTAAAGATGAATAAAAGATTATGAATATAAATTTACTTACCTACCTCGTAGAAATACACCAGCATGAAAGACAAAAGAGAAACGATACAAATCAGACAAAAGAAAGACGATAAAGAAATGATACAATTCAGAACCAAAGAACATAAGAATTAAAACATTTACTCTACAAAAGCATCACATTATTAAATCTTGTAATGATTTCACTAAACCATTATAATAACTTTTAATTCTGTTCATTTTCCCTAATTTGGTTTAATGTTTTTCGGCTGTATCCAGAACTTTTGACCTTCTGTCTCCTGAAAACTTACCGAAAGATCATTTCATTATTTTTAACATACACATGCTCGCATTATTATGACCAATTTCTTCTAGTCTGGCTAAATATAAGGTTTGGTCGTCTTCCTAGGGGTTAATAGAGCATGACCAAGACCTTCAAGCTCTGTACTGCACCCTATTGAGAATGAATGTTTCCATCGCAATGGATCCTCTCTCCTTCCCCCTCCAGGAGATAAAGGATGCACTGAAGTCAACACGGCTTCAGATGCCTATGACAAGCTACCTCTTTATTTGTAGTCTCATCCCACACGGTGGTTACTTTGAATACACTTGTTGGTAATTTGGTGTGATTTTAGTGATTAAAGTACCGAGTTAGAGATCAGAAGGTCACCAGTTCAAGGCCCATGTACATATAGGATAGATATCACTGGTCTTTCCTTCCTACCAAGGTTAGACTCTACAATCTGAACTGCCATATAATATACGTATCATTTAAACATTTACACCCTAAAAAGTGCAATATATCTTTCCTTCATCGTGGAAATCATAATGTCATATGAGACCTCAGATAGCTCAGTCGGTAGAGCATCAGACTTTTAATCTGAGGGTCCAGGGTTCAAGTTGATTGGGCGTTTGTATAGGACAGTGTAGCCTAGTGGGTAGAGCGTTGGGCTGTGAACCCAATGGTTGGGGGTTAAAATCCAGGCTCTGCTACACGCCCACTGCTGGGTCCTTGAGCAAGACCCTAAACCCTGTCTGCTCCAGGGCGCCGTACGTTGGCTGACCCTGCACTCTGACCCCAACTTCCGGACAAGTTGGGATATGTGAAAAGAAACACTTCGTTGTACTGAACATCTGTATATGTGTATTGACAAATAGAATTTTCATTTAATGCACAATCATCTGTAAATATGTTTCTGTAAATAGTTTTTGTATACTTTTTGTAAATTACCCCACTGTGGGACTAATAAAGGATTATTTTACCTCATCTGATCTTACTACCACTACTTGGGCCCCTGATTAAAGCACTTAACCCTCAACTGGCCCGCATGGCGATCAAACCCAGGACTTTCTAACTGTGAGGTGACAATAGGTCCCAAACCGTATCCAAGAAACCCAGTTCACTCAAAGTACCAGGATGCTGCACTTTAACTGGCTATAAAAAACTGTAATAAACGGTGCACACTACGCACACTGAACCGACACCATTACACCTACGTAATAGAAGGTATCAAGAAAAAGAGGCAACTGCTTCGTATAAATGCACACATTAATAACATTAATTATAAAACGAGTAAGGTGTAACCCGAACAATTTAGCTTAACATATTTAGCTTAATGTATGCTAATAACACTATGCGGTACATTATAAGGCTCAATTTGAGACCAAACCTATAATCTCTTCTATTTCTGAACCCTTATTTTGTTTCAGTGTTCACTCATTAAAAGCACAGTGTTGATTCAAGTGCTACGATCATTGTCGTGTAATTTATTCGACCGCACCGCCCCCGCTGCGTATATCACTCAGGCATCAAGATAAAAAAGTGGAGCGAAGAAAAGTGTAAATGTATGTGGATTTGTGAGAGTTATTTGCAGGCTATTCGTTCAACATACTAATCCGCCCCCTGTGGGCTCTCGCTGTGCTACCACTGGAGAATTTGACACTGTGCTGCCGATGGTGTACCAGTTTCAATGACCATGCCAACAGTTACTGCGGATACAAGGTCAAAAAGCCAACAGGGAAAACAGCAGGCTTCGAGCAAACCATGCTAACAGGCCGACGAGGGAATCGCTGGAGGATTGGTTATTTTTATTCATGGCTACAAATGCTATAAACTCAGCAAGAGGATTAAAAAAAACTCTGTACGCGAAGCTCAGTTCAATTAACAGGATTTACTTCCATTAGCATTGTTAATTCCAAACTAATGAACCGTCCGATCATTACTGTAGAAACTGTGAAAACTCATAAGTCATATAAAAGAAAGCAATGACGTGTAGTATATTAACACCGCAGCTTTACTCCGTGAGCATAAAAGGATCTGTTTTATATTGAAGAAAAAAAAGAATTAATTGAAAAATAAATACTTTTTTTATTTGGCTTTGTCTTTTGCCATTAATGATTTTATTTTGAGAGATAGATTTGCCATTTTTACCATATTGATTAGCGTATTGCGGCAAAAGTGTCCACCGTGCAATCCACCTCGCCATACAAGCACGGGAAATATTGACTAGAACACACCAGCAGTGATTTGGATTTGGCCTGCTGAGTTCTTCAACGTTCTACAGACTAATGAGTCAAAACTGATTAGAATTACGGATCAGCGGCTTGTCTGGTGTAATAAAAAGTAAATCTTCTGACCAGAACACTAAATTAGAATTTTGTTTAGTCACAGTTGCTAAGTAGGTAGAACAGTTTCCTCAAACATAAAGAGCTTGATTTTGGACTCCCTCTGGGTATCTGGGTCTCCTCCCACAGTCCGAAAAGATACGCTCAGGTTACCGAAATGACTATGGCAGATTTAACACCGTCCGACATACAACACCATCCGCTCAATAAAGTCGTTTTCCTTTAATAGTTCTGCATCGAGGTCTTATATGCACCGCAAAGTAATTCACAGCCACAACACTAGGTGGGGGCATCGAGTTTCTGTTTGACTGTGTTTACCCTCACTTTTGTTCGATTGGTTATTATAGATCATAGCTGATCGATACTGAACAATGAATGTCTAAATATCGGATCATAAACTGCCACTGACAGAATGTGACGACTTTATTTACAACCATGTGCACTCAATTGCTTCGATGGCTATCATGCTCCCTCTTGTGGTCTGAGTCAGTATTGCTTGTGCTTTGAGTCGATTTGACATGTAGTTTAATAATTTTAGAGGTGCTGGTCAAACATTCGGACAAACGTTCGGAGGGAAGCCGCCGATTCCTCTGCTGACTGAATGATGCCGTTCACACTGAGACGAGGGATAATAAAGATCAGTGTGTGAGTCTGATCAACATGCAGCAAAAAAAAATCACATTTTCACTCTCACTAGTTGTTTAATACTATGAATTGCATTAAGAATTACAATCTTAATCGTTTTGCTCAGACACAGAGGCTCAAATTGTGATAGCGATCGTTTAAAGCATCACCACGAGCTGTATCGTAGTAGCTCGGTCAAGAGTGAGAGTCAGGACTGGTACCAGAGAACCATAATGATGAGAATAAAATGGTGTTTGGGGGGGTCACAATGGAAAAATATTAACTATCAGCTATAAAAGTTTCAGGTAGTTATTCTGTCCATTTAAGGGGTATAGAAAGTCTTCCTTTAAACTCCTTTAAAGCTCCTTTAAAGCTCTTTTTTTCTTGCTTTTATTGAAATGGACTCCCTTTTTGACTATTGTTCTGTGTATTTTATACATCCATGTTCATACATATTACGACCTTCATACTTAAACTGAATTGCACTCTATTACAGGAACTAGCTTGTTTGCACATCTGTAAAGACTCTGTAAATAAAAAATAGCTCTATAATATACATCTACTCACTTATGTGAACAACATGCTAATATATA
>JAOUQU010416834.1:0-11038 GCA_028566735.1 Ammoglanis amapaensis
GTAGCAGAGCCTGGATTTGAACCCCCAACCTTTCGTTCACAGACCAACGCTCTACCCACTAGGCTACACCGTCCCTGTACTGCACCTGTGCTACACCTACACCGTATACTTATCAGGTAAAAATAAAATAAGACATTTATTTTATTTTCTATTTAGTGTAATTAAGATCTTTTACACATTTTGGTTACATAAATGACTGAACAGGTCATTTCAGGTTACACAAAATATAAGTCAAACTGTTTTGTACTCTGTAAGAAAAGTGAACCTACTGGAGGAACAGAAAAGAGCCAGACACTTGAGCTGGAAATCAAACCCAGGACCTTCTTGCTTCTGTGATACCTATCAATCCACCATGCTGCCAAACACAATCATTCAAAACATTTGTTTCCAATAGTGTAGTCACATTTTTTAGAAGTTTTACAGTCTAAAAATGATTTGTTTCACTATCATCAACACAACATTCTGTAATTTAATTTCTATCTACTAGTTTATTCTGATCAGGACCTCAGTGGGTCCGATTCCCATAGTGTAAGGCAGAATTACCCAATACAGTCGCCAATCCATCATAAAGCTCAGGCCATCTGCCCTCAGACAAATCCAATAACTTCCAGCACACTAACAATTATATTTGGATTTGAGCTGCAGCCAGATATGTAGAGATTGTAGTGTCTGATATAATACAACTGTGAGTCTTGTACACCATCAGTCACTTTTAGGAATATTTTGGATTGTGTTTCTAAATTTGTGCCCAAGAAAAGTACCTGATGGATCAGATGCTGGGCAAGAAAGTGTTAGTGCAATAACTATGGGGAAAGGTGTGTAATTTAAAAGTCTATGCAAGTCTGATTAGAAATGAAATACACGTCTATATATTGCATAATTATTCTCGACAGTGTAAGACAACATTACCTAAATATAGCTCGATGTTATATCTAGGCAATAATTCACACCTGTCTCGATATTTCATATACACATTTTAGCTTATTAGACGGTTCATTTGCTTTGAAGCTAGATAATAAGGTAGGTAAATTAATTACCTGTGGACACATATATTAAATATATTAACTATATTATAGACTTTTTTATCTGGGAGTGTCTGCAGGAGACTGTTACAGTGTTGGTATGGTTAATCGTTCACTCGGGATCCCGCTCAAAATGACAATCATCATCAGAGAGCTGTCCCAGGTCTGCCATCATCAGTACTGCACAATTAATCACCAGCAGAGTTTAATTACTTACAGATCTGTACAGCGTACAGCCATTCATTACTGTAAGTTTGATTGTGAAATATGATTGTGAAATATGATCACATGCAGGAGGCTAATACAGTTATTTAGGAAAGAGCAGGTCGTTATTCTACAAAATGCTGTCAAGACTTTGTAACAATCTAGGTACATTCAGTATTACAGGGTAGATCTCATGAAGAGATAGATAGAATGATCTAGAGCTATTCGAGTCTTACACTCACTTATTTCAGCTTTTGAGTTGTTGTTTCAAATGTCACTCATTCGTTCACCATCTATTTCTGACACAAACTTCAATCAAGATCCTCTGGCCTCATGTCATGGCTGAAGTTCTGTCCAACAACCACTGCAATTCTCTTTAATTTGCTCATAAAAATACACCTTAATACTACTGCGCTTCTCTCCATTAATAAGTACATTCTCAGTCTCTCAAACTATACACTCTGTATTAGCATATAGTA
Organism: Ammoglanis amapaensis; assembly: GCA_028566735.1. Taxonomy (NCBI): domain Eukaryota; kingdom Metazoa; phylum Chordata; class Actinopteri; order Siluriformes; family Trichomycteridae; genus Ammoglanis; species Ammoglanis amapaensis. The sequence continues at coordinate 1,706 of JAOUQU010416834.1, forward strand.
AATTCTTTTATAGTGGTCTTCAAAGTGTATATTGCATAGATTGTGCTCAAAAGTAAGTGCAAATGAAATCAGAACTTGTACAGGCTTCCATAAAAAAAGTAACTTAAAAAGTAGGTACTCATTTAAAAAAATATTTATTGTCGTTTGAATTCTAAACTAACAAATAAATAGAACACACTCAAACAATGCACACAATAGAATAATTGCCACCAACACAATGCACAGTCAGTACAGTGCAGCCACATTTTAAAGACAAATTTCTGTGCAAAGTTGTTTATTATATGGCAGATGGTACATACAACAGGGCTTACAGGGTACATCGGTTACTAAAATGGGATCTGTTTGTCAGAAATATTTTGCGTTACGAACAATGCTTCTTTTTCTTTTTTGAACCTAACGTACGAATACATATCAGTGAACAAAACTGTTCACAAAACGATTTGACATTAAGGACAAATGCCAGAAGCTAGTACAAAGACAGAATTGTGAGGCAACTCAAATATATCTAAATTATTATTGCTGATTTATTTGTAAGAATGTGATAAGGTGTATTTATTTCCAAATCCCAGCTTGTCAGTAACAACCATTTTTGATATATAGAGGAAAACATGATCTGCCATGCTAGTACTTCTTATACAATACAATGATGAGGATACAATGAATGCAAAATACTGAACAATACATGTTTTATGGTGTTTTATACAGCACTTGTCATGTTATGTTCATGAACTGTAAGACTGTGTGTTGTTTATTACAGTAATATGTGTTACGTAATTTAGGCTTTGGGAGAAAATGTGTTTATAACACAAAAGACACACAAAGGTTAAAGTAGGAGGGGAGAGTGTTGGGATATCTGTCACTGATTCATTCGATTTCTATTATTTATTATAGCAAAAAATAAATTTAACATCCAAACGTTTTAACCCTATAAGAGATGTGGTAGTTATACAAGTTCCTAGCAGGTTTCCAAATTATGACAACTAATTTTTATGTCTTGGCTCTACAATTCTGCATTTAATGAAACTTTATACTTCAGCTCCTGTTTTTTTCTTTATATTTTATTGTTCTAGTATATTCAAGTAAGCTGCAAAAGTGAGTTTAAACACAAGTCTTGCTAATACAGGACTTCACTTGGCATGGCATTGGTGTGTCTTGGCCTACTTTATTACTATGTAGCTGCAAAGTGGGATTTTGGAAATGTACAAAAAAGCTGCATGCAAAACATGTGAAACAATTTCTATGAATATCTGAGGGTCCAGTGGGTGGGTATCAGTTAGGCATTTGTTTGGTGTGCAAAAATGATTCATTAAAATCTTCGGTGTGGGATGAACTCACACACAGATGAGTGCACATTTATCTCCAGCTGGGTTTAAATAAAATATGTAGGTGTTAATCTGACATTTGTTAAACACAAATGAACATGTCATGAAAAGACTTAATGCATAAAGTTTTGTTTTTTTGTAAAGCTTGTGTTTTTGTTCGACTACGTTATTGTAAATATCTGACATTTGACTCACTTGAATAAGATAAAGTATTTTATCATGATATATTTTTGGGATATATTAACAACAGAGATAAATAAAAGAATGAATGCATGCTACGACTTTCACCCTCCTAATTCAGTTGTGAGGTATTAAACTCCATTAGCCGGTTCACAAACATGCTATGTGATACTTATTTGCATCATAGGTGAATATGTTTAATTGCGTCGGCCCTATGACTGGACAATGTCTTCCAGTCCAGGCTGTTTCTATCCACCTTGTGGCCGCTGAAAAGCTTAGATACCCCTACCTTCTCCCCTACCCCCACAGCCCTGACTGGATTAGATTCAGAAAGTAATGGAGTATTGAACAGGACAGCAGACACACACGTTTACAGAATTTTAGTAGCTCTGATTGATCTGACTACATTTCTTTGGACTGTGTGTGGACGCTGAACCTGCTCGCACATGTGAAGTAGATTCACAGATGGTGCGTCCCAAACCGAGCACTTATGTAAATGTAGTGTAATCTAGTGCACACTAAGCACTTACACATTAGTGAACACTTTTATGGGACAGTGTCTAACATGGAACGTTACACTTTGGGGAAGTGACGAATTATTTTTATTGCAGTTTTCTATCCGGCATTTGTTTACATAATGATTGTTTATGCTTTTATTTCAAATTCAAATTTAAATTTTATTTGTCATTACACATATACAGATGTACTGTACAACGAAATGTTTCTCTTCGCATATCCCAACTTGTCTGGAAGTTGGGGTCAGAGCGCAGAGTCAGCCAATGTACGGCGCCCCTGGAGCAGACAAGGTTAAGGGGCTTGCTCAAGGACCCAACAGTGGCCGTGCAGCAGAGCCTGGACTTGAACCTCCAACTTTTGGGTTCACAGCCCAACACTAAACCCACTATGTTACAATTTGCATTAAAATGGTTGAATGTTTTTTCACTAAAAGTACTATATGTAAGTAGTGCATGTAGTTTTTATGTTTCATGGACATGGCGGCTGATAGACAACTGTGAGGAGGGGATGTGATAGTAAGCTGAAGCATTGTCACTCCCAGTATGATCTAAACTGAGAACCCTCTCTCTTCCTGTCTTTTTTTTACTTATTCTCCTCATCACTGACCCCCCTTTCTTGTGCTGTCTGGCCCAATCCTGTTTGACTTCCCAGTTCTCCTCCTGCCTCTCCTTTTAAGCTCCTAATAAAAGATCAGTTCTGAACGAAGCAAAAAGTGGCAGGGAGGCAGACAGAGAGAGATAGCAAAGGAGGGAGGGTGCTTTATCAGCAAATCTAGCTGACGTGGTTTTCACTAGCGAGCCAAGCAAGCCCACCGTTGTGACAGGACGTGTCAGTTCTTTGCATCCCTCTATTCGGGCCACCAGCTGCAGTCCCGAGCATGCTTGCCAGAAGCTAAGTGTGTGTGTGTGTGTGTGCGTGCGTGCGTGCGTGCGTGCGTGCGTGCGTATGTGTGTGCGAGAGAGAGAGATAAAAGTGTCACTGATATATATATTTTTATTTTGCTCCCACACTTCAATGTAGTACAGTTTGAGCATGCATGGAATATTTATTTTTGAGTGTTTTTCTCAATGTCTGCTATCCAGAACACCAATTTTCATAGATATCTATGGTAAAAGGACCTGTTCTGTATCACATGCACACACACTTATACACAGAGTGCTTGGGACATGTTAAGAGCATAACACATTCCCAAACTCCACTGACCTGTGATGATCAAATGTGACGTGAGCTCTGGATCCTATACTCTTCTTTCTACTCTAGGGGCCAATTGTCAGCATATCCAATGCCTAGTGACCTGTCTGGACATTGCTAGATATAACAACAGCTTGAACGATGTGTGTAAGGAAAAGCCTGTCTGTGTAGATGTGAATAGCTAAGTGGTTTTTATATTTTGAGCTTGCCTTTGACACATGACTGAAGAATTAAAAATAAATGAAAGTAATTCCAAAAAAGATGCTCCAGGGGATGATCTCAAATCATATTAACAAATTTACAAAAGTGACATCTAAGTGACTCGGGAGATACATTTTACAAATGTTGTATCTATCTTTTGAAACAGTTGTTTTTAGCATAAGTAAAGATCCTACAATTAATTGCTGTAATGTCTAGATTGCATTACATTATTGGGCTCATTAATACTGTGTAAAGGCCATTTATAATGTATATAGATTTATATTGATAAACTGATTGATTAACTTGTGTTGCATTAGTTGGTTGGTTTTCTTAATTTTAATAAAATTGAAAATTTACTCTTTCCTAAGCCACTTAACTTTCGTGATTGTTTTATGTCTTGGAAAATATTTATAATTTACACATTATTAAATATATTCAGTACAAAGTATACTCTAAATGTTTTCAAGTAATTTAGACAGTCTACAACTGTCACTAAAACCTTTGTCATCGGTTATATAATCTGTCATCCTGTACTATATTTTGTCAGCTTTGTCCAGCCCCAAGCCTCATAGGAAAGTAGCTATGGGAATAATGCACAGTAGCTATGGGAATAATGGGGTCAAATTGCCTTTCAGGTAGTATAATCCTTAAATCGTTGGGAAATCACCTCAGGAGTGAGTGCTGGCAATTTGTTTCTATTCTGAGTAGTGGCAACGAGGAGCCACTTCAGTTACTTAATTTCAGAGTTTGATGAACACACAAACATGCCGAAATCCATGCACGTCCAGACCCTTGTCAAAAGGAGATGTTTACATGCAGGGAGAGAATAGCAGGCACAATCGATGGACTCACCATTGCCACTCATGGTTAAATGCAGCACAGCCATTTTAGCAATTTGTCCACATCCAAATACAGCTAAAGGAATTATTTGATCAATATCATGGTCTATTGATAAAGAAGAGTAAATTACACAATCAATGCTGCTGTCATTGTGTGTGTATCACCTATGTGTACAATTTTCCTCTCTGTGAGTGCATATGCAGATGTGTTCGAGTAGGAAATAGAAACATACATATACAATTTGCATTAAGATTAAAATTCATAGTGTGCATTTTCTCAATTTTCCATCTATTTTGAAAGACAAACAACAAATCACTTTTTTATTCTACCAATGCAAAACCATGCAGTAAGATTAACTGAAGACACTGAAGTGCCTTGTAGGAAATAAGGCAATTTTGTGTAACCCTCCAGAATAGTGGCATTATTGATACTTCAGCTGCTCAGCATTACCTTCATCTATGTCACAACAAAAGTTGCCCGTGACACTTTTGACTTGATAAGTCTATTTAAGATCATCTGAAGGTCTACTAAAAATAACTCAAAACTGTTTCCTCAATAAAAGCTGGTGGAAACGTCATCTAAACACAGCACACATTTTAAGATCCAGACAACTATTTCTTCAAAGAGATTGTGTATACAGTCCAATTCGGTTAATGAGACCACTGGTTAATGGGACCAGCCGCTTATTCGGGCAGAATCCTAAAGTACCTACAGAAATTCTATTACATTTGTGTAATATTATTCACTTATTTGGACCAGAATTCCATTTAATCCGGCCAAATAATGTAAGAGCGTCTTTGTTGTGATTTTGTTCAAGTGCAGTCTGTCAAGAGAATGTAACAGATCACACTGGATAAATTCTTCAAACATTGACTGGAATCTAGTAAGAACTTTTTTTTATTATTATGCTTCACATGCTGAGCACCTTAACATTGAGTTGTAAATCATATTGAAAAACTTTGAATGAACAAAGTTTGTTAGCAAAAGGAAGTTCTTGTTTGTATGTTTGCTATACGTGTATATCACACAATAAAGGTTTAATAAATATTTAATATATTACATCAATTATAGCACGTCCTGTCTTGTAACATAAGGCATGTTTGTGTAACCGGACCAGCTGGGTATTAGGACCAAAACGATCCTGGTTTGGTGCAATAGTATTCCAAAGCCCATTTCTGTTTAATATTGACACAATGGTTTCTTTGCACATTCAAACACATGTAATACTGCTTTGATCTTGACCTAAATTTATTAGAAATATTATAATGATAAGACCTCAATTCATCCAGAATTACTAATAATTTTGAGCTTTGTAACCCTTAACTTTATATGTTTTAGTATTATCCAAAAAGAACCAGAAATTAAAAAATATTTAAACATAAATAGCAAAAATAGCGTTAACTGCAATGATGCATTCAAAGCATTTACATGTTTCAAGAAAAGAAGCAGTCTGTCCCATTTTCTGTTCATGCTCTAGGCCATGTAGATTAGTTTCACTCCGGTTATTATTTTAAAACAATCAAACATGATCCTTTTCTTGTAATCTTGTTTCAAAGTTCTAAATCATTTCACAGAGTGTAATCCAATCCTGAGTGATCTGACCCAATAACTTGATTGCAAATTAATAACAATACATATCTGTATCATGTAAATGTATTGTGCATCTGTTGTGTAGTGAGATTTTTGAGATGCACATATTATATAGCATCTTTGTTTACAACTCAAGCAAGAACTGCATGTTTAAACACCTTGAAAAGGCTCAAGTGTACAGGATTTGAGCTTCTTGGGTAAAAGTATGGTGATGAGACAAAGTCAACCAAACAAAGTGGGTTATATAAAGCGATGAAAGTGTTTAGACTTGAATTTAAATTTGCCTATGAGCCTCGGTTTCTTTTTTTTTTTATCACAAACGTTAAACAAGAGCATATAAAAGAAAACTGAAATGCACAGCTTATACACCACAGAGAAATCATGTTTGCTAGGGAATTGAACTTATATCATAAGTTTGCCGAGTGTTCTTAGGTGCCAGCTTTGTGTAAATGGGTGATCTTATCTTTTTTGCTTTCTGCTTTCTTTTTCTCTCGCCACATTTTCACCTCTTCTTTGCACTACATTGGTGAAATATCAGTGCCGTTTATATTGAGGATTAGAATGGAATTGGGCAACGCTGGTTGTTCTGTAGAGATGGAGATAAGATGGAGGACTTTGAGCTAGCTTAGAGGGGGGTTGCTGGGGCAGAAACTGGACCCCTCTTATCGCGGCCCCTGCCAAAAGCTGTGTATGAAGTTGTTCATGCTAATTAGTCCTGGCAGGAGTAGATATTACCAGCAGATTCCAGGCCCTAATAATAAAGTGTGTGTGTGTGAAAGGGGGGGGGGGCAGACTATATGAATGCAAACATGTGCCCACACAGAGAGAGATAGAGAGAGATCACACAGGACTGCATAAAATGTATACCAATTACAGGGTGTGCATACTGGAAACATAGACTATGGACAGTGCAATCATAATTATTATCATTAAGTAGATATATACAGTGCCCTCCATAATTATTGGCACCCTTGTTTAAAAAGTGTTTTTGGCTTCTAATAAATTCAGTTATTTTAAATAATGTAGAATAACAATGCAAAAAAGAAAACAATCTAAGCTTTAATTCAGGTGCTTTTATTTGGTGGGAAAAATCTGACAATAAGAAACGAACATTTCAACTAAAATCATGACCTAAATGGCACCCCAGATGTGGTGAGCTTTAAAGAACTTTTTATCCTTGCCTGGTGGCAAGATACACTTGTTGCTTGTTTGTCACAGTTCCAGATGTTTGGTACTTTTTGATGATTAATCTAACTGTAGTTAAGGGCATCTGCAGATAAGTGGCTATTTTCTTGTAGCAGTTATGAACACATCTGCTTTACTTGAATATTATGTTCTCTTATCGTTCCCATGATTACGTGTGAGTAAGAGAAATAGGCCTCTTTGTGACGCCATATTTTTACCCAAGGGATTAGATATGAGATCCTAGATATGTTGATCCACTTTATAAACAACAGTAGAAATGACATAAATAGTTCAAATCCATATATTTCCTAAAAATTGTTAAGAGTGCCGATAATTGTGGAACAGGTAATTTGAAGCGAAATAATTATTTCTTAGTCAGGCGTTAAAGGTTTTCAGAGTGAGATTGTGTTTTTGTAATAAAAAATACATTGTAATGAAATGCTTCCCAGTGTTCTAACATAAGTATTTACTGCAAATACATAACAATATTGCAGACTTTATCTAATGTGATAGCATCCTACAATACTATATAAACTTACTATCTGCTCCTTTATTTATTCTTCAGTATTATATTTGGCTCTTCACAAATGCATGCAGACAGTCAATTATTTAACACCTGCTAAGGTGTAAACAAGTAATTACATGTTTAAGTGTGTCTTGTGCTATAATTACGGCCCTACTAAATTCACAGTAAAAATTCAAATAAAAATATGTATTACTGTATAAACTCAGCAATTTGTAGAGACGCTTGATTACACAAGGAAATGCCTCAGGGTACAAATTAACCAAATAAATAAAAACCTTGCGTTTTATATTTCACAACAATTTGTATGTTTGAAAAGATTTTCACATGGATAAATTAGATAGAACTTTAGCTATAATAGACTGACAGGCTGAATTGATCTAATTCATTACAACTATGATCTTCTTTATTATAAATGTACATGTATGAAATGTAGATAATTGAATTACTTTTTTTCTTCTTTTAGCTGCTCTCGTTAGGCATCACAACAGCAAGTGATTAATTTGGCTAGTTTTCTCAGTAGTTTTTATTTGGCACAGTTAAATATGAGCCTTCCTGATAAAATCCTTCCTATATACTTGGGCTTGGGAGTGGTATTACAATGCACTTTGTCCTAGTGGCTACCTGCTAGTGTCTTTGGAAGGTGAGAGCAAACTGGAGCACAAGGAAAACATAACATAAAAAGGACCTGGTTCAGTCTTTCCTGAAGATCAAATCCAGTGGTAGCTCAGCTCAAAAACTGCCAAGTTGCCACTCCTGGGCAAGGCCCTCGAACCATAGTTTCTTAAAATCATGTTCAGTCATAATTGTAAGTCTCTTTAGCTAAAAGTATCTGCTAAATGCTGAAATATATACATATAAAGGTTCCCCCACAAACTGGAATGCATTTCATTTAGAATTATTGTTTTGTCTGTAATTCATATAAATGTAATTATAATGCATCATTTCAACAACACACAGGGGAGAAACATATAAATAAACCTAATGTTAATAATAATAGTAAATTATTCCTTTATTTGTTTAGACAAAATGGCTTTGGTTGTGTGATGCTACTATGAAGGCACTAATAAAATGATTGCTCTTTGGTGTTTATTTAAATAACACGTCACAAATGGTAGCATGATAAATAATATCTTTGTCATTGTATATGGTTCTTTTGAAAGTGAATAATTTTAATGATTTCTTCAGCTTAATTTTTTTCACCGATTTCAGAGATTCCAGGTTACTGTGAGTGCAATAAAGTGGGTGCATTTTATTGACACCTCGGAATACTCTGTCCTAAGTGAGCATACACCACACTGAGTCGTCTGACCTTTGCGATAATGGAGTGTCTTCAATATGTGCAAACCCCAAGGACTCCTATTTGAGTCCTCAAATCAGATGCATTAAGTATTTTCCACACCCGGGTGCTTTTGTAAAAAAAAATGTCTGCAGTCTGCTGATCCACGGGAATGCTACGACAAAATTAAGACTTTAGTACTGATATGATCAAATGCTGACTTCCTTTTTCTGACCAGTTGCTAATCTACAACTTGTATCATTGCTTATCTACCTAACAACAACAGATCAGCCCATGGTGCAGCTAATCAGCTGCTAACCGCTAGAGCAATTAACACTTCATTAGCTACTTTTAAGAGATGTAAATGCAGTGCTAACTGGCCACACTGGCTAAAGCTCTCCTGCAGGCATGCAAAGCCAGACCATTAAGCTAAATGTGTGTGTGTGTGTGTGTGTGTGTGTGTGTGTGTGTGTGTGTGTGTGTGTGTGTGTGTGTGTGTGTGTGTG
>JAOUQU010416855.1:0-11037 GCA_028566735.1 Ammoglanis amapaensis
AGAGTAAAAAGTCGTAACTAAGAGTAAAAAGTCGTAACTAAGAGTAAAAAGTCGTAACTAAAAGTAAAAAGTCGTAACTAAAAGTAAAAAGTCGTAACAGAGTAAAAAGTCGTAACAGAGTAAAAAGTCGTATCTAAAAGTAAAAAGTTGTAACTAAAAGTAAAAAGTCGTATCTAAAAGTAAAAAGTTGTAACTAAAAGCAAAAGTTTGTAACTAAAAGTAAAAAGTCGTAACTAAAAGTAAAAAGTTGTAACAAAGTAAAAAATAGACACGATGTAGCACAACATTTTGTTTACAAAACAATGATTTTTGGACGTGTCTGTTTGAGCTTTTTTAGCTATTTTCTGGTATTTGAGATTGAAGTTTTATATTTATTTTAGTTTGATATGAATGTGAATGATAATCTAACGGTAAAATGTATCGCAGATTGAACTTGATGGTAGATTTGATGTGTCTACATGCTGACTTTTATTTAAGATATAATGACGTACATTATGAAACGCTCGGGGCAGGAATGTTTATAACAGTGATAAAAATGACTGAAACCGGAGGAGACGATCGAATGTGCAGAATTGGTTACGACTCTACAATGTTAAAGGTGTTTTAATGGATTTTTTTTAAAAGTTTGTTTGCATAGATATTAAATCACATATAATGATTTTCAACCACAAATAATCCTGTAAATGATCAGCGTTCTGAACGTCACGCCACAAAGGGAATGTATTCAAAAAGTCCTTAACTTCCGCTCTGTCATTTGTAATTCAATGAACCGAACTACTCCCGAAAGCTTTTCAAGTGCTCGCATTAATGCAAGAATTATGTAAGCAGACTTCCAATGCAGAACACACTCTCATTCAGGTACTCGATTTAAAATTACCTTTCAACTCGAGCTTCTACGAATAGTCACGGAAAGAAATAAACCTGCAAAACAGCTGCATAGTTTAAATATAAGTTGTTTTATTAGACTTCGAACACTTTGAATTATAATCTTGTGACATCTTTTTATCAAAATTGTGTTCTTAACACTATATCGGGCGTTTTTTTTCCCTTTTTTTAAAAGCTTTATACTATTCTGAATGAAACAGACTCATTCGATTGATCAGTTTTGCTGTTTCACTTTTCCGAATGCAAAAAGAACCTCATCATTCCGAGCGGAATATTTGTTTAATTAGATTTGTTTAGATTGAATTTCCACTGCACACTAGTGTCGTGAGTTTCTCATGAGTGCCATCAACATGGCCAGTCGTCAGATGTTCGGCCTTGCGGATGGTAAATAGGGATGTTCACATGGAGCACTGACTGTGATTAGCTGACTGAATGGTTGCTGACTGCACGTGTCAGATGAGAAATGTAAATAATCCTGAACATCTTACGAGGGGTCCGTCCAAGCCGCCGTTCAACAGTAATCATGGTTAAAGAAAAGCGTGAAGCAGCTCTCAAAACTCAATATCCCACAAGCCCATGCGGAGAAAAACCTTGCTGGGTTCAGGGTTCAGTATAAAAGTCTCAGAGGTCGTAGTACTGAACTTTGTTCGTCTTGTCCAACCCTGTAAACAACATTCATTCGTTGTCCATGCAGACTCGTTCTTACTTTACTCGTAATCTCAGCTCTTGTGTGCTAGTGCGTTACTTCTGCACCATCCGAATAGCTCGGCTATGTTAATGTTTATTATTTATTACGTGTAATTATCTTTCCATGATACCTGTGACAGCAAGTAACACGGTATGTTAAATAACGAACAGCTATAACAAGTGTCTACAGTGACGAATGTGAATATAGTTTGTACACGAGAAAATAAATATATTATTTTTACTCGACAGAAATAGGAATGTGTGCCATCATTGTCCCCACACGCCGGCGTAGGATGTGCGGTGGAGGGTCTGTACGGGTTTATTGCAGTATAAATGACCTTCTGTCACGCTCCCGGTTACACGGTGGCTGCATCAGTCGCGAGCTGAAGGTGATCTTCTGTTTGATTAGGCTGCTTATTTTGATAATGAATATTGAAGTCTCCAACAATTAATGTTTTAACAGTAGACGGTTCAATCGGGGGAGTTCAGAAAATACACAAAGACTTCAACAACAAAGGAGCGGTAATTAGGAATTGAACATGGAACGTATATATGTATATGAATATTAGACATATGACTTATTATATGTATTAATAAAAGTTTTTATTGTATTTATCTTTTATTTAACATCTATTTAACATCTATTAAGACATCTGTTTACACAATTTGACTTTATCATCAGATCCGCAACAAACAATTCGACTAGTAAACAATATAAAGCTCTAAATACATGTTTACAGTAAGATGTTTTTACTAAAATGCATTTAGAAAGAAAACAAACTTTTTAGAAACAGAAATGATTAGAATTGATAATAAGCTCAGCAAATTGCTGAAAATTGTTTTATTAAGGCAGCGAGAAGTAAAAACAGTAAGAAGTTTGGGGGTTTGACCTGGTGGCTTTCTCCTCTTGTCCGCTTTGGTTTACTCGGGGTACTCTGGTATGTCCTCCCACAGCCCAAAAACATGCACTAGGTTGATCAGAAATGTGAAATTGTCCCGTAGGTACACACAGTTCCACAGAGCACTATAGGGGTTCGAGAAAAGACCTGGCAACCTACTTTGAAAGTCCGGAGAGGATCCGAGGGTCGGGTACGACTGGAAACGTTTAGCAATCGTAAATTCCACTTTTGTTTTATATTCCTAATGATGTTCTATCGACAGTTAAAAGGATTTTAATACGAACGCAGTTTGTATGCAACATGTAGAACGCCTGCCAGTACCTGTACGACCGGGGTGACCGGGGTTACTAGGGTGAACTTTAACATATCGAATGCAGGAAAGAAATATACTAAATAAGATTCTGATTATCAATCAAATGTCGCGTATGTGAAGACTTTCCTCGACCAAACTTTCCTCTTCCAAAGTTGGATTGAATCCAGAAACAGATTTTTCACAGCATTCAAGAACCAAACTGCTCATTATAATCATGGTTCAGGATCCCCAACATCTGGTCCTGGATATTATTTCATCTAATGTGAATAATTACATTCCGCACAGAAATACACTTTTGTAACAGACCGGGAAGCCGTGGATGAATGTCTGCCTGCAAAATCTGGCTTCTGAAAACACTACGCCCAAACTCCTGACTTCTGACTATATAGAATTTCCTATAATCAGTGTTTCTGATGAAGGAAGTCATTATAAGGCTGTTCAAAAGTGCGCCAGGTTAAGTGCACCACTAGCTGAACGCGTGTTGCTCCCTATAAAGTTGAAACCATCAAGTATATGAATATAAATCATCCGTTCCACTCATCGTAGACTTGGTTGAAGTCGTGGCCTGCTGGTTAGAGAACTCGGGCTTGTCATTGGAAGCTTGCCAGTTTGAATTCCGAGAGGTCAACAGGTCAGGACCGTGTCCTTTTGCGTGCGAGGCACCGAATCCTTGACTTCCTACTCACCCGGGTGCCGGGGGTTAGATCCGCGAACACCTCACCACTACTTGGACACTTTATAATTAACACTGGGACAATTTATTAGCACCGGTCACTTCATGGTCACTTGGTCACTTTATCAATACTTGAACATTCTTGAACACTAAGTCACTTTAACAACAACTCACTTTATTTAAATTTATATACAGTTTTATTCTCCTTTTGTAACTTACCCTTTCCTACTTTTTACTTTTAAATTGTTGTTTACACTAATGTTTACAATTATTGTTTACATTTATAATCTCTAGATTGTTAAAGTTAGTTACTTTAGCCTAGTTAATGCATTTCACTGCTGGTTGTTACTGTGTATAACTGTGTATGTGACAAATAAACTTTGACTTGATTTGAACATCACACGTGTGTGCTCCCTGCTGCCCTCTAGTGTGTACGAATGTGTGTTTCACAGAGGAATCTGTGTGAAGTGCGTGTGAGTCTAGAACATAACATCATTAAAAATAATGAAATCTACACTTAACTTGACGAATGAAGTCTGATGGAGACGAATTAGATTCAATTGTTAAATTGACGCGTGTTAAGTTTACAATATGCTGTTCTCATGCTAAAAATAGCTCTGGTTATGATCTTGTGCTGAACTGGGAGATCGTTTACATCCTACATGCTTGAGAAACTGAGCTGAGCTGTTGTTGCCTTGAGATGCTTTTACCTTCCAATAACAGCTGTAAAGCTTCTTTAGCTCCTGCTTCCTTAAAGCCAAAATTATTGTATCATGTTTTTATTTTTAAGTTATATTTTAATATTTAACTTAATATTATGGAATTTCTTACACTTTCTGTTTGGTTTACATATAGTTTTGGTCAAATTGTCTACTTGTACAACTGAACGGCGTGAACATTTCTGTATTAAATTGCTATTACTAATTGCTCTGTACAGCACTTATGTGTGTGTGTGTGTGTCTTTTTTAAAAATAGATTTTCCTTTTGTAGTGTATTTAGCTTATTAGCACCTAAATGCTTGCGCTTGACATTTAAATGACATTTATTCATACATCTGAAATAATGATTTCATCATTTACATTCATTCATTACCGAGTTTTACCGCCGCCGCGTGCTCCCGCCAACTTTCTTCACACAGAACTAATCAGTTCTTTTCTTTCTTTGAAAAAAAAGTCTGATAATCAAATGTATCTGAATATGTGTTCCGAATGATTATTAGCAAAATAATTATGCAAACGATTTGTACTAGGTCATAAAAAGCCTCGCCGTGCCGTCTGAGTCTTACGATGCAGTTTATTGTTGTTTATACTGTATATTCAAGCATTATATATACAGTCTATCAGAAATAAATCTAAAACTAAATGTTTCTAAAGAAAGAGGTTGCTTTATCTACAGCAGGGTTGCACAAATGTGGGCCTGCGAATATCTCTTATTGTGGTTCTACTGTGGTTCTAATTCAGAATGGAAAAATTGACATTTCTATATCAAGCGGTGTTTAACCTCCTGAGACTCAGACTTTTCCCTGATGTGCGTTTTTTATTTTGTCTAGCTGTTTGTGATCAGTAGGACCTAACAAGCATAAAAATTATATTTTGTCTTTGTTTTTTTCTAAAAATGTCTTCATGTACAACGTCCTCGTATGGAGACAGTAGGTCTAAAATAAAGAAACAATCAGCTAACAAAGAACAAAACTGTTTGATTGAAACTGTAAACATTAGAATACATAAACAAAAGTGATCATGTTATTGTACATAAATAAACAACTTTTGAAAATAATTTAATCAATTGAGTGTTATGTTGGCATATGACCACTAGGTGGTACAAGCAGTGTCTTCATATGAGGCCAAAGAGTAAACAATTTTTAAAAAATGAGGTAGAATGGTGCAGAGAACCAGAGATGTCATGTCCTCATATGAGGACGCCGGGTCTCTAGAGGTTAACTGCCTGTAATACTGGCTGCAATACATAAACTGACCACAGAATAAAGTACATGAGAAAGTAGTAATGAGGGGGGGGGGGGCGGTGTGGAGCTCCAATTAGAGGTCAAATTTAAAGCACAAAACTGAGCTAACCGAGGACGCACCGGAGAAAACTGACCCACTTGTGCAGCCAACCATCACAAAACAATGATGACATAGTGACGAAGTTTTTGCTCCTCTTGTCTGATACATGAAATATAATGCCAATGATTATTTTACACACTGAGACACTCGGCTAGTTATGAATTTAAGGACTGTTAAAGTAAAAATGGTTTTCGTCCATAAAACCAGTGACTGATGGCATGAACCTTTGCTTTTATGACCGGTGTTTCGGGGTAAAAATCACTTATTGACTTGTAACCTGTTTACATCTGGTGTTCTGATATAGTCTAATAATCCTGTTTTTCTAACTTTACTTAACAGCAATAATAACATACATCATTTATGACCTCTTAGCATATTAATTAAAAGATAAAACATTAGTCAATACTCACAGAATAAAATAGTTTGAATGCATTTGCAGTTTTCTATGTATATAAGGTGTACTACCTTTCTGTTTCTACCTTTTTGGTTAGGATATAGGACTATTTCTAGCACCTTCCCCCCTTCAAATTCTCTAGACTTAAAACCAATTAAGCATCTGTGGGTCCACCTTAATGGTCAGCATGACTGCAGACTTTTAGCAACCTTCCAGGACCTGATTGAGTCAATCCCAGACCTCTGGCCTCTGTCCGTGCTTTACTGTGGATATTAGCTGGTCATTATAATGTAACACAACAGTGTCATATGCGATACGATCCTTAATAATCCTTAATAACGATCGAGGGTGTTTAATCATTTAGCTGCAGTGACATTTCATTGGCATTGATCCATGACCTACATGACCTGTCCGGGAACAAGTCACAAAGCTTCATGTCCCGCAACGAAATAAAAATCACAACCAAGCTATTGAATTGTGTCCACGTGCATCATCCTGTGATTTTTACTTTAATTATGTCGTGTCTGGATCACAACTTTATATTTAGAAAACAACCGATGCGTGATAAATCGTTAACAGAAGAAAAAAATAGTTTTTTTTTCTTCTCCGAAACGATCAGCTCTCGACTTGGCTCACGCTGGAGATCCTTCAGTCATCACATCAACAACAGCCTCTCTCTTAAATGTGATGTGTTAATTAACGAACACTCTCATCCTTGTTTGCCTTCCTGTTGCATCAGTGACTTTATGTGCTGTTTTCTTTCATCACCTCTTCATTTGTTTGGAACGTCATTTGTAGGTAATTAAAAGGAAATCTTTCTTTGTCCATTTTTCTATGTCCTCATGCAAGTCAAGGGTCACGGTAGGTTATCATCTACCAGGTGAGGGGCCGTGAAAACATCACACATGACTGGGTTAACCACCATCCGTCCATTCATCTACCTATCCAGCCATCCATGGATGATCTAGTTTATTGTGTTGTTGACACACACACACTGGTTGAATACTGGTCGACCACTTGTCTTTGGATTGTGGCGGAAAAAAAACAAACATTGTTTTTGTAGGAAAGTCACACAGGCACGGGGAGAACATACAAACTCCAGACAGAAAGTCCCGGATTGCTTTAGCCAGGAATCGAACCCGGAACTCGTTGCTGTGAAGCGACAGTGCTGGCCAGGACCACGAAGCCACGAACTTCAATCTTAGTAGATGTAATTATTATCCCGACTGCATGTCTTTAGACTGTGCAGCCACTGTTCAGAAAGATCTGGAAATGGAACCCAGGACCTTTCGCTTTGCTACTCAGCCACCTGCTGTGTGTATCAGTCAACGATCCAATTTAACAGAGATAATAACATGGGCCAGCTTAATCACAAATTATTATTTTTTCCCCCTTTACATAATCCAGACCAAACAGACGCTTGGCACAATTGTACTGTTTATATTTTGTCTTTGTCTCTGGTTTTACGTTTTTAGTTACAGTTCAGGCTTGGATCAACTCACTCTGATCATTAAAATCATGCTCATTAGAATTTGTTGCCCATTTATCAAATCCTGTGTCTCCTCCAATACATCCGAAAGCCACTAGTTAAAATCCTGGTGTCACACATCTTGAGACCTGGGTTTCATTCCGGTACTACACGACCTCGGTGAAACCGAGCTTTCTAGGGGGAAGGAAAAGAAAAAAAAAATCATTTTATATTTCAACATGCCATAAGCCATTGGTAATGGGAATGCTATATAAGCAAAATAGTGTTTTCTAAAAGTCTAGTGTATGCCACTGTGGGTGAATGCATGCTTTTTACACAGCTTGTGTTGTGTCACTGGGTATTAACTTTGCCATTTTGCTCAGAGAGCTGAAAGCCTGGGGGATCAGGAAGGGAGGAGAAAAAAAAGCTTTTTCTGGATTTAAAACTTTTTTTATGTTTAATGCATGCATTCAATCCAGCTCTTTTATTGGTAATGTAATTTTTTCTGAAGAAGAAGCACTGGAAAGGAGAAATTGGAACGCACACAGGTTGCATTGATGATAGTATTTAGTGGTGTGTGTGTGTGTGTGTGTGTGTGTCTGTGTGTGTGTGTACGTGTGTAATACCGTTAATCTTACTTTTTAGTCTTCGTTGTAATGGTGCAACATAAACATTGGATAGAGGTATGGATGTTTCATTCCAGACCCCCAACGCTAGGTGAATTTAAAGTAGAGGAGTTGATCCTGTAAATGGCGACCAATCGTGAACAAATCATAATTTTATCGTGAAGGTCTTTCGCTATACGAAACCGTAGAACCTGCGGTCGTAGGTCTCGAATATATATCCGGTTTCTAACCAGACGCCAATACGAAAGTGAGACGCAAAAAAGAATGGAAGCCGAACAGAACGGCACACAGCGGACCAACAATAAGTATTTGACATTAAAATAAATAAAATAATTAATCGGAATCGCGAAGCAGCGAGCACGTGAAAGTCAAACCGAAACGAGAGTCCATCACGTCATGCAGAGAGGTCTCAGTGGTCCATCATGGTGCCATTAAAAAGAGGTAGAGGTACGGTGACTCGGCCCTGGTGTGTTGTGACACTAATTCCAAGACTGTGCACCAAAAAAAAAACTAATACGAAGTGTCATTATGTGAATTTAAATAGAATTTTGACATTTTTTAGCTCGTGTCTCAATAAAAGTCCTTTGTTCAGCCCTCATCCTCACTAAGATGTTGAAACATTCTTTCCCCTTGATAACCTCTAATAAGTGATTTATTTTTTGGCATGTGCTCACAAACCTCTGACACCTCTTTTGTTGAATCTTCACCCATTCATCCAATTCACTGAGCTTTGATGTCTTTTGTGTTTTGACCACTTTATTTCATTAAAATCCCATTCGAGATTTTCAACGCTATTTGAATCTGGAGACCAAAGAACAAAGTAATTTCAAGATATTACAGGAGCGACGCCGGGAAATTCACCACGCCAATCGTATTGTAAGAAAAAAGAAAAAAAACCTTGCAGCTCTTGCGGTGAAAAACGTTCCCACTGACCCACTTTCACACGCTTGACTGTGGAGATTATTACGGACCCAAGCTTTGCCTTTCTTGTGTGAGACAAACCACTGATCCATACACACGAATGGTTCCAGTTTTCCTTTTGTCACTCAAGAGCAGCGTATCCATGAACTCAGCAGTGTATCGACACAAATGTTTCAATTGTTTTGCATAGTTTGGACCTACCTCGGATTTAAAAGGGTAATTCATTCTTTAGATGAATACTGAATAGATGAATATAGTATTTAAATAACTGACCGGTTCATCTAAAATTCTACTCAGATATCCCAAATGTTTTTTTTAATTACTCTATTATCTTCTGTACAGGTGAGAACTATTGTCAAAAAGTTTATTTTTGTTCGTAATTTAATTCAGAATTCTAATGCACTTAATACATAATAATAAAATAGCATAACATGCACTAGTATCTGTTCAATAAGGGTTCAATGGGTGTCGAACCCTAATTTATTCCTAACTGATTAATTAAGTCTTAACTAATGGGCTGCAGGCTGTAGAACAATTAAAGACTCTCTCTCTCTCTCTCTCTCTCTCTCTCTCTCTCTCTCTCTCTCTCTCTCACACACACACACACACACACACTTGACAGCAGGCCGGTGAAGAAATTGAGAGGTAATGAATGGCACAGAAAGGAAGAGGCGTGTTCGGATCCCCCGGCAGCTCCCAGAACACCCGCATCACCTTCTCCTCACCTGATATTCTACAAGCAGCAGAACAGCAGGTCTTAATCTAAATCAAACCCGGGACCAACTCACCTTTAGGTAACAGGAAGCTCGTTAGAAAGGGTGTTTTAATACGTAGTACAGATGTAACGATACACCATGAATCGATACATTTGCTCATTTCTACTGTAGCTAAATGTAACGTAAAGTATTGTAATGAAATGTAAAGTAATGTAACATATTATTGTAATGTATTGTAATGTAAGGCAATGTCATTTATTATAATGTAAAGTTATTTAATGTAAAGTATGTAACATATTGTAAAGAATTGTAGTTTATTGTAAAGTAATGTAAAGTATTGTAATGTAAAATATTATAATGTAAAGTATTGTAATGTAATGTAAAATATTTTAACACAAAGTATTGCAATATATTGTAAAGTGTTGTAATGTAAAGTATAGTAAAATATTACAATAAAAAGTAATGTAAAGTAAAATTCAGTAATAACCATTAATGTAAGTTATTGTAATATAAAGTGATGTAAAGTAAAATATTGAAACGTAAAATATTGTAATATAAAGTAATGTAAAGTATTGTAATAATATAAAGTATTGTAATTTAAAGTAAAGTATTGTAATGCAAAGTAATGTAAAGTATTGTAATATTATAAAGTAACATATTGTAATGTTGAGTAATGTAAAGTATTGTAATGTAAAGTAAAATATTGTAATGTAAAGTATTGTAATGTAAAGTATTGTAATGTGAAGTAAAGTATTGTAATGTAAAGTATTGTAATGTGAAGTAAAGTATTGTAATGTAAAGTATTGCAATGTAAAGTATTGTAATGTGAAGTAAAATATTGTAATGTAAAGTATTGTAGTGTAAAGTACAATATTGTAATGTAAAGTGTTGTAATTTAAAGTAAAGTATTATAATGTGATGTAAAATATTGTAATGTAAAGTATTGTAGTGTGAAGTAAAATATTGTAATGTAAAGTATTGTAGTGTGAAATAAAATATTGTAATGTAAAGTATTGTAATTTAAAGTAAAGTATTGTAATGTGATGTAAAATATTGTAATGTAAAGTATTGTAATGTAAAGTATTGTAATTTAAAGTAAAGTATTGTAATGTAAAATATTGTAATGTAATGTAAAGTAAAACATTGTAATGTTAGGTAATGTAAAATATTGTCATGTAAAGTAAAATATTGTAATGTAAATTATTGTAAAGTAAAGTGTTGTAATACAATGTAAAATATTGTCATGCAAAGTAAAATATTGTAAAGTATTGTAATGTAAAGTAAATGATGGTAACGTTAAATATTGTAATTAAAATAAAATATTGTAATGTAAAGTATTGTAGTGTGAAATAAAATATTGTAATGTAAAGTATTGTAATTTAAAGTAAAGTA
>JAOUQU010416875.1:0-11034 GCA_028566735.1 Ammoglanis amapaensis
TTCCTGCGACTAGTCGACCAATGGAATTTGGCCGACTAGTAATTTTTTCGGTCGACCAACGAATAATCGATTAATTGATTAATTACGGTCAGCCTTACTATAAACCTTTTATGATTTGATTATAACATATTTAAACAACACAATTTATAATTGACATATTCTTGACTCTACCCTCTAGCATTGTGTGTATATGTATATTTTGTAATATGCCAATTACAAAATGTGTTTAAATATGTTATAAACCCATAAAATACACACACCAGATTCTAAGGGTTAACACGTTTGGTCTGCTTACTGGACATGCCACCGATCTGCATCTTGTGTTCGCAAAAAATAATCATGAAAGTCCATAAACAACTAAACATATAATTGACTTGCATGAAATTGTGTCAGTGAGATCAGTGGAATTATAACTTTCCTAAAATTACTTTTCTGCCAGTGTGTGCTGACAGAAAAGCTCACTGCCAATATGTTGTGTGTCCTGTTCTGTTTTTCTCACTAGTGGAAAACACTAAAGTGAAAGATTCGTCTGATCTGCTGGACCCGCAGAGATGCCTGCTTGCTTTGGCCTCTCTGCGACATGCCAAATGGTTCCAGGTCGGCCATCAGTTTGCACTATGTGGTTGTCGTTAGCCATTTACAGACGAATTAAAAAAGTTTTGAACGTTATATACACGTTAAAATTAGTTGATTAGGAAAAATCCATTCACTGTGCAAAATCTGAACTTCCATTCCACCTGTGAATTACCCTAAAATAAGTAAAACATTTTGCATCCTTTATTTGGAACACTTGCTTCTTTGTGGATGTTTATTGCATGACTTCTAACATTCACTTCAAATATGTAAGCCTTTCTGCTAAGTTGCTGTGGTGTGGTCTGATGCTTCAGGTCCGAGTGAATGGTAGGGAGTCTTGCCTTGTAGTCCTCCGGATTTTTAGGGATATATGCAACAAGAGGCCAGAATGGGCACCGCTCAAAGAATGGGTGAGTTCATGTACATAGAATACGTTTCTTGTCACAATGCACCTATTTACTCAGGCCTCAAACCGACAAACAATGCACTAGGAATTTAACAGAGTATGATACATATTGGTTTCTACAGATCCAGATTCATGTATCTGTTCATCAGGTTTTGTAAGAAATTTCATCTTCACTTTGCAGCCAATTGAACTGATTTGTGAAAAGGTTGTCGCTACGAGTTACAGACCACTAGGTCCCAGTGAAACTCTACGAAGGGTCTTGGGGTGCATTGCTTCAGGCATCCTCCTGCCAGGTCAGTTCTCAGCCTGAGAGCTTTTCGTATTTGCATTATTCATTTGATTACCTTTTAGAAGCACATTTTTAACGTTGATTAATTTCTAGGTGGACCTGGGCTTCATGATCCATGTCAAAAAGAGCAAGTAGACTCTTTATCAGCCATGCTGATCAGAGAAGCTGAACTGCTTACCAGTACAGCCCAGGTACTAACTTTAGTTGAATAAAAGGTAACTAATAAAAAATAAAGGCAACTTACAAATCTGATATTTGTAATATTCTGTACATTCTTAGCATGCTCTACGGCTTCTAGCTTTTGGCCAGATTTACAAGTTCTTACA
The DNA here is from genome assembly GCA_028566735.1 of Ammoglanis amapaensis. Lineage (NCBI taxonomy): Eukaryota > Metazoa > Chordata > Actinopteri > Siluriformes > Trichomycteridae > Ammoglanis > Ammoglanis amapaensis. The sequence goes on from JAOUQU010416875.1 coordinate 1,595, forward strand.
GATGGATCCTTTTCCTACAGCTAAGTTTGCAGAAGACCCAGAGTTCATGAAAACAGAAGGTTGGTCTTTGGTTTGTGATTACTAGAACGCATGTTAAAGTACAACAAAACATACTTGATACAGGATTTTGTTAAATACATTTATCACAAAGTGTTATACATATTTGTATATATTTTAGCAGACAGTTTTCCTAGTGGTTAAATCCTATTACTGGTACTGGTAGAAATTAGTCAATTCTAGCATCATACTTGAGCGATAATGTTTTAGCCTTTTATAGTATCGTAATAATAAACAGATTACTATGGTATTATGGTACCTTAACCTGCATTTAATATATATTTAAACGTTGAATTTACATGGAACATGCAGCTTAATTTGTGCATTAAATACTTTTATAGTATCCAAACTTGTTAAAAAATTTATAATATTGATTACACAAAGTTAAAATTTGCAGGTAATTCTCAGAAAAGACTCCTTGTGGAAAAAACATCCGAAGGACCCCAAAGCAAAAAAATACAACTAACAAATGGTATGCAACTGTTTTATGAACATTCACCGCATTAAAACATGTATTTTACCAATACACTTGACTAACTGTGAGAATACAATGAATGCTGTATCAGGTACTGATGTCGAACTATTAACAGGTGAAGAAAAGTTCAGTAAGACGCTGAACACTCCAAAAAGCTCCAGCAATAACACCAAACTCAGCTATGTATCAACCAAGGTACGTGATTTCTGTTTCTAAGATGTATAAATTATTTATCAACACTAACAGAAATAGCACAAAATGTGTAGAATTAGACCTTAGACAGTCCTTTCAGGATTAGAAATTGTCTCAAAGCAGCTTTACAAGAAAACGAAAGGACGAACAGAAACCCCTGTTGAGCGAGCCGAGGGCCACGGTGGCAAGGAAAGACTCTCTGAAAAAAATAGGAAGAATCCTTGAGAGGAACCAGACTCAAGAGGGCCCATCCTTATTGGGGAAAAAACTGTCACACTTAGGTGATTCTGGAGGAAATCACCACATCAGGGACTGCAGTCCCAACTTCAATCCTTATCCTCAGCAAGTAAACAGGTTTCCGTCAGAATGCCCTAGGGGTAGAACAATAGAGGTTGTAGTTAATACACCTAATGAATAAAAAATCATTTTGGCTGCTCCAGTTGGGGGTCGCCAAATCATTTAACCACATATCAGATTTGACAGATTTTATGATGGATACCCTTTTTGACACAACAACTTGGGAGTGGCACTGAAACATGGGACTTGTCGCTCGTAGGTAAACTTAATTTCCTGCTGTTCTTTCCAATTGACCCGAAAGAACTATCAATAAAAATATCAAATATCAATAGTAAATAAACTACACATCATCTGATAAACTGACCATTAACTGCCACATTAAAGTGTCGTCTGTATCTATACAGTTACTATAGAATAATCTACGTTTTTTTGTTGTTTTCATTTTAAGGTTAAGATTCAGGGCCCTGTCCTGACCGTCAGGGGCAAAAATCCTGTTATGGAGCTGAATGAGAAGAGGAGGGGGCTTTCTTACAACCTCATCACAGAGAATGGAGAAAGCCCTCAACAGCGTTTCATTATTGAGGTGGCACCTTTTTGTTAAGTCTATCCTTTACCTCGATTTGTATTCAACTGCAAATGCCTCAACAATATATATTTATAAATGTTTCTATATAATTATTAGTCAGGCTGTACCTACCCACTTATTTAACTAATACTTATGTATTAGTAAACTTGAAAGTGTTCAAAGTAGTTGAAGCTAGATACAAAAAAAAAAAAATACTAAAAACATTAAATAAGTCCGATTTGTGTAAATGCCAAAAATGTAACCACACCGAGCATCTTAATTAAAACAAATGTGAATAAATTTGCCACGGTACCATCACTATAAAAAGAGAAATGTGTTTAGCTTTTGAGATGTGTAGTTCCTATATTCTGCAACAGAACACGTTTTAATTTGGATTAGTTGTTGTCAGTGCAGTTGTGTGTACTAGACATTTGATTTTAGTTTTATACCTGAAATACTTAAATATATATGTGCACCAGGTTGAAGTCGATGGACTGAGGTTTAGAGGGTGTGGACCTAATAAGAAAGTGGCAAAGGCGAATGCTGCTCTTTCAGCAATAGAAAGGCTCTTCTCTGTGCACAGTACAAACAGCAATAAAAAGAAGAGACCCTGCACTACGGTACGCTCAAGGCAAACTGTTTCACACCGCTTCCTGTCTATGGTGAAGCATTGGATGTTGTTATACTTTTTTGCAGGTAAATTCAGCTGCTATAAATAAAATTCAAAGAGGAAAAAGAAACTTTCGAATGCCCAGACCTGTAGTTCCTATTTTCCCTTCAGCACCTCCATGTTTTCCAACAGGTATATAGTTTTATAGTCTTACATAGGTTTAACCTTGGATATTAAATGTATTAGTACATTATTAATACACTTTTTATAAATACAGTATGTGTTTATGTGCAGCCTTTCCTGTGTATGGTTGTGGTCCAGTGGTGCCCCCACCATACGGTAGGTCTATTTTGTTGTGCGTGTGTGTGTGTGTATATTCATTCTTATGATTATTAGTGGGTGCACTCAGTTGACGACCATCAAGAGTGACATCAACCACGAGTTGTGCAGCCATAAGTGTGCACCACTGCATAGCTACTTAGTATATATTATTCACGCATTAGTTTTTACAATTGGGTACTGATCTCAGACTAAACCATGTGCAGATATATGTATACTATGAGAATGTATTACAGCTTAACAGGAAAAATACTACATACACAGAATCAGATTTAATAATAAGTGTAAATAAATACATGTCTGGATAATATACGCTTTAAAAGTGCTGGTGCACAGATGCTAAGTACAGCAGTTCATGTATTATTAATAAATCCTGAAGATTCAGGTTGCTTTGTTGGAGACAGTGATTTGCATGCTGCTAAGTGCTCATTTTCAGTGCATGATGATGTGGGGCAGGATGTTTTAGCCTTTTACCCCCACCTGCTTGCTTCATCTGCAACAGCTCACTTGAACTTATTTATTTTCAGACTGCATTTTTACCTGACTAAGAGTGTTTGGACAGGAAAACAGGAACACTATTGGTAAAATACAATAACCATCTATATAGTCCAAAATAGTTTATTTTTGACTACCATTTAAACAAATATTGATCAACCTCTTGTATATATCTTGACTTACTGTCTGATACGAATTTGGAAAAAGTATTTTCCTCCGTGTGACGCTTTGTGCTTTTTGCCTTGCATGCCGTTTCGTAATGCTCTGAATTTGTTTTTGTAGGGTGTATAGTACCTCATTCACTTTATTTTTAAAATAAATAAGTGCATTAAAGTAGAAACAAAAATACATTGAAATTAAATGACTATTATATTATCCATAACCTTTTGCAATTTACTTTTTTCAGCATATACCTATGTAATACATATCAATCTTTTCCATTACTTTGTGGCATGAGAAACATTTGGTTATGTTTGCAGTGATTCAAAACAGTGAAGAGATTGATGCTTCTAATAGTGTATTTGTAAATATACAAATAAAAGCTGAGACTACTGCACATTGCTTTCTAAATGAAAACATATAAAAAAATCTATTTTACAGAAAGTTAAAAAAGTAACACATTTTAATAATGTCAGCGTCTGAATTTTTCTTTACAAACTTAAAGTTCGGGGAAATGACCAACTTCGGTGAAATGTAAGTACATATTCCAACCAGAGTTGTTTGGACTATATTCCATTGATTGTTTTTCCAAGTAATGCAGAAAGAATGTCTGAAAGACATTTGATATAACATTCTTTGGATTAAGGTTGGGAGATTGGGAATGCCAATCCAGAATTTTGTTACATGCATAGTGGTGTACTTGGGGTAATTTCATGGGCAGCCGTGGCCTAATGGGTAGAGAACTGGGCTTGCGAACGTGAGGTTGCTGGTTAGATACTGATATTGTGGACAAAATTAATGCCCTTCTACAAAAGAAAAAAGTGCACCTATAGTATAGATTCACATTGAGCACTTCACTACATAGAATCGATCTGTTTGAAACAGCTGCATATTAACAAGACTTTATGTATATTAACATTGTGTTACTGTAGTACATCACATTATTCCAAAGAAAACTGAAGTGTGCTGAATAAAGTGGTTCTAAAAAATGAATATGATTAAACTAATGATTAATCACTAATGTTGCTATGTTTGATTTTGTTTGATTTCTAGGTGGTTTGTGCTTTGACGGTACCATTTGCCCTCCACACACCATCGCACCCATTTTTCTTCACCTGGGAATGCAAGATTTCTATCCAGATCTTTACATATGATGTACAAATATGCTTTATCTGATCAACTGCCTTTTTGGTCTGACGTTATTTACCATATCTATATAATTGGCGGTTGCAGCAGACACATTATTTGACCTAACGCAAATAGTTGGACACCACATCATAATCAAAAATTAAGTATTACTAAGTGATTATTAAGACAATTTTAAGCTGTAACATTGACTTTTCGAAGTCGAAGACTTCTGGATTATTTTGGAATGGAGGTAGATTGCACTTTGCCCATACCTGCTCCATGGCAGCTTTCCTCTAACATGTGCATGAGATCGGACTGGTTTAAAACCTCTGCAATATAACCACCATGGCAGAACAAAGAAATTCTAGTTTAAATTCTAGTTTCAGCAGTGTTCTGAGGTTCTGTGTTTAAGTTGGTACAAGTAAACTAATCTTGATTTCTGCCCAGAGAAACCCTTATTTTAAAACAAGAAATTATACTACTACTAAAAAAACTGCCTTGAAGCTGCTCACTGTGGTCAATTACCGCTGAAAACTGGCACCAGGTTCCAGTCCTGGAAAACTTAATCTCTACAAACAATTACAACACATTAAAACAGTTGTAGATTCAGCAACTGAATCTAAAAGCATGGTTACAGATATGGTAAATAAAAGTTAAACACCACATTTTTATTACACAGGGTAAATCACTAGTGCAGTAGACACTTTTAGGCATAGATACGTTTTGTCTGCTGTATGTGAATATACTGCAACTCCCACTTCAGTAGATTATATCTGTATAGTCTTCACACATATTTATTTTCACAGTATGCAATATTTAATCAGGGTTATAAGCAAAAAACGAAAGAAAATGGTGTATGTAGACTAGATCCAAATTTCATTGTGCTGAATGTTGATTTAAAAAGTTGTATTTGTTTGTGTATAATATATAATGTATTTACAAGGTTAGATGCTTACATGTGCTTTTATTGTGTTTAGTCAGCCATTTATTGTGTTTTTAGACAGTCCACATGGTTACACATGGAATCAGTGCATCTTTTGTGTACAAATAAGTGTTGGGATTTGACCAAATAGCCCAATGTGATCCCCGATGAATCTTTGTTTATCTTTGATATTTATGAGGCAAACCAATCCAGTAAATTCAATAGATTTTATAGCCGGTCGACGTGAGAAAAAGCTGCGGTCAAACTGGTACCAGGGTTGGAGGAAGTGTCCACTCACAAGTGACCAAGAATTCTTCCAACCGCGTTGGCAACCCTTTTTATACTTTTAACTATCCTTTGTCCGCTAAACCAGTCTAAACTGGATCCTAGGGTGGGCAGTTAAAATGTCAGTTACCCTGACAACTCCTTATAAGGAGAAATTTTCATCTGGGCCCCCTGAGAAATGTAGAAGAGCTCATTGTTAGTTCGTGTTTCAGATAATACAGCATTATTATTTTTCTCTCCAATAATTGATCAATATTTCCAATATTCGACAGTGAAAGACTCTCTGAGGTAAAACACCTCACTGTGTAGTTATTCGCTTCTACGTGGAGGAATACCAACTTGTGTTTAAATAAGCACACCTCATTTCAAAATTATAGAAGAAAATGCATAAGAATAAGCAGCAGATTCTATATATGCTTTATGGTTTATAAAATTTGATATATATTCGATTTTATATTTTTTAATTCACCTAGAAATCACCTTTAGTCAGCCACCAGTTCTGAGAGGAATGAAGTCTGCCAGGCGGGAATTTTCATTTTCAGCAACACTAACTTCATTGACGAACTCAGTTCAAACATCACTTAAATAATGAACAAAACAAGAGTAAAACCGAAGAAAGACGCTAAAATAATCATTCTAAATTCGCTAAATAACATTCTTATGGAGATCAATCCCGAGAAGATGGTTGAGAGGTGGCTGAAAACAAGTTTTCCCGCCATAACGCGGATCAAACCATTCTTCATTTAGGGTGTGGGGGGGGGCGGACGGAGCCGAACACCGCTCCCAGCTTTCATCCGGGGTATAATGTGTCTGATCAAGTCAATTGGTAAGGACGTGTGTGTATTGGTTAGGTGAGAGAATGGGTTGATCCACCCCCACCCCAAAGGAAGAATGGTTTGTATCCACCAAGTCTCTCCGACGACGACATGCTAGCAACGAAAAACGTTTTTGTGATTTTTTTTTTTTTTACAAACTCCTATTACCTATACACACTACTATTATGTTATACTACGGTACGCTTTGTCTCTCCTGTAGCGTCTAAAAATATATAAATAAAATGAAAGTCTTTACTTCTAATTTCATTGTTTACCGGACTAAAACAAAACACATACAGTCAGTGACGTCACATACACAAGGCTGATAAACACGTGACCTATGATCGCCTAGTAATAAATTGTGCAATTCATTATTTCATCTAAAATTGATTTTTCCTTAGATGTGTGACGTGAGCCAGTGCAAGACACATGTTCTGATAAACTTATTGTCTTATTGGCGCCATCGTGTGGATTCTTGCTGATGTAACTTGTCCAGATTTAACTAATATTAACTAGTGATGACATTTTCAGACCTTTATTAGACCCTGACTTGTACTTTACTTACTGACATACACGCACTTTGCAGGCTCTTTCAGCAGGGAAATGGACCACATACGAATGGCCCGCGGGCCACCATTTGGTCACCTCAGCCCTAATCCCTCAAAGAAAACATTCTCAATCACACATAGGCGCAATTTAGGACTGTTGTAGTGTTTTGATTTATTTCGTTTTGTTGTGAAACCAGATCACCCATATGAACATTGAACCGTAGTCGCTGGTGCAGTCAGAATCTGCAGAAATAGAAACTTTGTTTGTTTCTAATGAACAGCATTAAGCATCGTAGCATGGTTTTTAAGGCAATTCGGATGGCATTCAGACTGCACTTTTTCAAAAACAAATACAACAAAATGGATACGAACTGCAAAGAATTGTAACAAACAAATTTTCTAGAATTTTAGAAATATGGCTGCATGTTGACATTTTTTTCAATTTTTCTGTTTATACAAAAATATTCCCTTTAGTATAAAACACACTTCATGTATAGACATTTGTTGAATAAGTACAAACTGGCTTTGAAAGGCAGCTCAACCACAGGAGACACATTGTATATCTTTTTGACGCTCCCAAAAGCACCATCATTCATGAGATTGGAGGTAGACACTGAATGACACTTTCAAGTCTGACGAATGGACCTCCATCAATGTGAACAAAACCTGACGAGACACTGTATGTGTGTGTTCTCATGTATGTATGTATGTATGTATGTATGTGTGTGTGTGTATTTATACACAATAAAACCACCTAGTATGTTATGAACAAGAGCTACAGATCATATTCACACACACACATTTACAGTCATGCATCAAACCTGAAAATGTCCATACAGGTGACAGTAAACCTTAATTCCCTACAAACACCACATATATACGATTTATCTTTATACAACGAGATCTCACATTGCACTTTACAAAAAATATACATACAGATATAAATAGAATACAAAATGTATAACAAAATCATACAAAATAAGTACTATAAATGCAAAATACAAGTTCAACTTCCATTTCCTCTCACACTATAACAGAAAATCTTGTGCAGAAAGCACCAATATGGAAATAAATTAAGTTTGAGCAGTCTGTCACCCAATCCTCATTAGAGTCCGTTTTATTCTTCTCTTCAAAATGCTCAGGGGTTCCTTCATGAAGAATCTGCAGTCCGAGTTTGAGCAGTATGAGAAGAACATTCGATGAAAGTCCTCATCTCTGTTTCTCATAGAACATTATTTTCATAGAAAGCACACAGGTCCAACCTCTAGGTGATAATTGGAGCCAGCTCTCTTGCTCGGGAGGTTCACAACATCCATAATTGGAAGGAGGTTAGGATTGTCTGTCTTGAAAAGGAACTGAGTCTGATGCCACCGACCGTCTGAAATCTAGGGTAGAAGTAGAGATAAGCACTAGACATAGACTAGACATAATCATATCATTTGTTTCTGTTTTCCTTCTAATCTAGCTGTGCTCAAGTAACCACCGCTTGAATCCTTTACTGCTGCTGACTTCCACTCCTGACCAAGAAGAGCTGTGACTAACTTAGTCCCACTACTATTCCCAAATCATCACTCTTATCACTAGTATTTATATCAATATTTCTTTAGGATTTTCTAAATCAAATCAAGTCTGGGATACTGAAACGATTCTGACTTGCATCCAGTGTTTTCTTGCTGAAATGGACCCACCGGTCTTGGATATCGCGATGCAACAGAGACACGCTGCGTTCTTATTAACATCCAGACATTTGCACAGTGAGCACAATAATAAATCAAGTTTTGTTCAAGAATCAAGAAATCCAAATAATTCAATATAAAAGATAAACGGATTACCCAGCATTCATCCTTCAGCAGTTCAGGCTGGATGAATCCTCGAGCCTGAATGATGCGCCCGTTCCATGTCTTGAAGTGTACAGCTTTGGGAGACGGAGGTCTGGACTCTCCATCCGCCCACACATGTACATTCAGGCAGTGGATGGTGATGAGCTGCGCTGCCTCTGAACTCAGCAGGTGGAGGAAGTTCATCTGGATCACACCCACGCCCATTTCTAACTACAGCACAAGGCAAAAGCACAGGTGGACATACATTAGTACACCCACACCGAAACTGCACCGTGAAATTGCTCTTGGGGCTGGAAATGTTTATTTTACTTACTTTGGATGCAGTGATGGGTCTCAGGCAGGTCTGTCCTTCTCCGGTAAAGTTGCAGGTCACTTCAATTCTATCAGAGGTGCAGCCCAGATTTGGGTCAATCCAATATGAGCCTTTTGAGTAATAAAAATAAATATTTTTATTTAATTAACAGCAACTAAACTGCTATTACCAATTAAGTCACCAAAATGACCATGCAACTATGCAAATACTAATTGATTGATGTAACTGGGCGGCAAGAAGTCCCGGGTTCGATCCCCGGGTCGGGCTGGGGACTTTTTGTGCGAAGTTTGCATGTTCTCCCCGTGTCAGCGTGGGTTTCCTACGGGTACTCCGGTTTCCTCCCACAGTCCAAAAACATGCACTAGGTTGATCGGAAATGTGTAAATTGTCCAGTAGTCA
>JAOUQU010416885.1:0-11034 GCA_028566735.1 Ammoglanis amapaensis
ACTCCGTTTTGCACAACTTGCATACAACATTAATCTTTTCATCAGGACGTTTTTTAAAGCTAAAGTCCCTCAGTGGAACAAGAGAAGCGGCTTCGTCGTCCACCGTTGTTGTTTGTGAATGTCGTTTGTGCATCAGATTTACATATATATATAAATTATCACACTTTTTCATTGCTGTGCTTTATAAACATTCAGGAATTACTCATACGTTAAGTTTAACAAACTACTTGTGAACTGACACTAGGGGGCAGTATTGAGCACACGTGCTTGGCAGCCCTAGCTACGCTGGCCGGGGAGCAGTTAGGAGTGCAACAAGGGCACTTATATCATCACCTCTATGCTCTTGAAGTTCACAAGGTTATATCAAACCCAATCATAAACAATTTAGTATCTATAATTCTCCTGGCTTTCATTTCTTTGGACCGTAGAGGCGGGGGGACCTATACACACACACACACACACACACACACACACACACACACACACAAACACGAGAGAACATACAAACTCCACAGAGAAAGGACATTAAATCTTATAGTCGTTACATTAAGTATACACTTTTTTTCTTGTTTTTTTAGCTTCTCTGTCAAAATTTGTGACTGTAGTGTGTTGTAATTTTATTTGTGGCCATTATCTGTAATTATAAACCTTTGCATCTATACTCGTCATAGTTTATTATTATTACTGGAACAACTTTTCGAATTATCCTGTCATAACACACAAAAATGTAAATTGTTTAAATTGTTTAAAGAATTCTAAAAACGTTCTTATATATGATCAGAAAATACGTGACCAGTAAATGGTTGCTTTTTAGATCATATGCAGGTTTATCTTGGACATTAAGCATGGTAAGCATGGCAAATTCTGTGTAAGCTGTTGTGCAGGTGAACACAAAGTGCAGCACTTATGGTCATAGTTTTTGTTAGGTCACAGAATTTGGAATAAAGCTGGCAATCCATTGTAGTGGTAAGTATCAATTGGACAATTACGTATCTTCAATTAGCCTGGTGGTAAATTATGTCTGGAAGGAATCTGGAGCGCCTGAAAAAACCCACATGGGTAGAACACGTAAACTCCACAAAAAAGGTTCTAGACATCATTGTCTTTTTGTGTTGGAGAGTTTTTTTTTCATTCCTTTAGGAGGATCCTTTAAGTAATTTAAGTTATTATTGGCGTATTGTTAGTATTTCATGTCAACAGTCCTTTTTGAACATTGTTTTTATTGCAGTTAAGCAGAAGTATTGGAAGCATATGTCTTGACAGCTGAACCTAAAATGAACCAGTATCAGCAGCAGCCCGGCCGATCCAACTTGTACAGCACTGTAAAAGCTGAGAACTCGTCCACTCCACCTATCGCCACCACTATGGCCAACAGTACAGCTGTACCAGGAAAGGTTCTGAGCACCCCCGGGCCTGCTGGAAGAGTCAGTCCTGAGGACAAACAGGTGAGGCTCTGTATTCGACACATTAGTTTAAATTATATACATCAAACATGTCACTGGGTGTGAGTACATATAAAATTTCAAATGCACCACTCTGCTTTTTACACACAGTGGAATGAATCTTTCGCATTTAACTTAAACCATGCAGTTATACACACATTTATACACACTAGGGGGCAGTAGTGCACATACTGCCTTGCACAAAGGCACTTTAGTTGTTACCTATTGAGTCCTCAAGTCAAAACGGCGACCTTCTGATCACAAGCCCAAAATAGTGTGATTGTATAGCCTCTATTATAGATTTTTGTGGTTGTTTGTTTTTTGTTTTTTTTGATAAACTTATTAGTTTGTCTCTAATGAAATTTGAAGTCATTAGAGATGATACAAATGCATATATGAATGAGTTTAAACTTAGTTTAATTTTCAGTTTTACATTAGTATAATCTTAAGGCTCTGTGTGATTTTGATTTGTATTATGGGCGGTATGTTGGCTTATTGGTTAACACTATCGTCTCACAGTAAGAAGTTCCTGATTCATTATACAGGTTGCTCATGGGGGTTTTCTGTTTGCGTGGGTTTACTCCGGGTACTCCGGTTTCCTCCCACAGTCCAAAAACATGCACTAAGTTGATTGGAGATCTAAAATTGCCCTGTAAAAACACTAGATCCTCGTAGCGCTACGGGTTAGTTGGAGAAGGTCCTGCAACCTACTGTGTAAAAACCACTTGCTAACAAACTTTGGTTATGGGTAGCAATCCACAGAGCACCCACGAGTCTTAACACGACTAGAAATGGGTTTAAATGTATTATGTATGTATTAAATATGTTATGATTGGTTGCAAGCTTGTTTGTTAAGACTATTAGTGAGCAACATGTATTAAGTGTAAATCACTTCTACTAAATGCTACTAAATTTTTCTGTCAGGTGCTCAGTAAGAAGAAACTTCAGGATCTTGTGCGAGAAATTGATCCCAACGAGCAGCTTGATGAAGATGTTGAAGAGGTAACGCCTCACCTTGAAAATTAAAGGAGATGATTTGTCAGTGTTTAAGTTAAACAAAGCCATTATGAAATGTATTTATTTTTTAATTTTTTTACATAGTTAGGATAGTTCACCAATTTTCCATTTGTTTGTTTTTTGTTCAGATGTTGCTGCAGGTTGCTGACGATTTCATAGAAAGTGTGGTAACCGCTGCATGCCAGCTTGCTCGGCACCGGAAATCGAACACCCTCGAAGTGAAAGATGTGCAGTTGCATCTTGGTGAGTTTTATTATTCGTTTATTTGTTCTGATTTTCATTTTCAAACTGATCTTTGTAGCGTGTACATTTGTTATTGCCAGTGTGTTTAAAAAGAACAAACTCAAGCATTGTGTTTTTAATCATGTGCCGGATGTTTTCATTCGTCTTTTAATTTTCTGTAAGTCTGTGCCGTTTATCGTTAGTGTAAATTATTGTACTACATCTCCACAGAGCGTCAGTGGAACATGTGGATCCCTGGGTTTGGCTCTGATGAAATTCGACCATACAAAAAAGCATGTACCACTGAAGCACACAAACAGGTTTGTCTTCATCTCCTTATAAGACCGTAAAATGCATAAAACTGTTAATATTTATAATTTTATTTTGCTAATGAACCATCTCTGTGTTTTTAGCGAATGGCACTGATCCGCAAGACGACCAAAAAGTAATTCTTCTGGCTAAGAAGACAAAGTGAATTTTTTCGAAATGTCCACAGAATGATTTTCCCCTGAACTGTTGCTCGGTCACACACATCATCTCACAGTAACATATACACTGTATATAAACTGTCACTGCTTATTTATTTTATGTTCTATACAGCATGGTGTGTCTGTAATTCTTTTGAGACTCATAAGCAGTTATTATTAAACAATTAAAAATGGTTTAGTGCTGAACAGGATTACTGGGCATTATGTTATAGTTGCCCATGTTATTAAAGAAACATAAATGTTGCCTTCAGAGATCATTTATATGTATAGTTTGTATTTGGGCATTACATAAAAAGGAGAAAATGCTCAAGCGTGTAAACATTTCAAACTAGGCGGAGATTTTTAATGGTTCGATTCTGGGGTTTGTTGCATCAGGTGTGTCGCCTTGTGTAAGGACTCCTACTCGCATTTTCATTGTCTTATTGTGAGCATTTAAAGGTGCTTTTTTTAAGTTAAATTTTCAATAAATTATGCATGGAATACAAATTTAAACAAATGTTATCATTTTCTATAGTAGTTAAAATCGGGCTGAATTTGACCTACGGTATATACTAAAAGTAACCTTTTAATAAAACAGGTCTTCGACAGAACAAGTGTTAGATTTGTTGAATTTTTCTAATTCATACAAAAGTCATAAAGGACATGTTTTGTTGAATTGTTAAAACATGTAAAAATAATAAACAACATTAACATGAATATACACTTTTCTTGAAAGTGGTTCTGCAGTGTCTCATTTGTTTATAATCTTGTCTTAATAGAATTTCTGTGTCATTCGTGCTGCTTTAAAGGTTGGTGTATGTGGGAGGGGAATACACATTATATCCATCATCCACCGTGGGAGCATTTCCTGCTGGTGTGTGATGGTACATTCCTGGCATCAGATTTCAGGTCTATTTTTCTTTTACATCCAGCGTATCGACACCCATCTGGACCAATCTCCTTGGCTTTGAACCAGCACAATGTTATAGGGCCTGTTGGTATCTAGGTAACAATTCAGCATCACCAATCAACTTGCTGTCATATCAGTGGACGATGGGAGGATACCAGAGCACCTGGAGGAAACCTTTTCGGACTTGATGAGAACATGCAAACTCCACACAAAAAGTTCCCGCCTGGAAATCAAACACAAAATGTCCTTCCACTGTGCTGCCCGCACACATTTCAGGCACCTTATTAGTCTTGTTGCAGTTTTTTGTTTGGTGTAATTATTTGCAGCATATAAAAAAGGATATGTATGGCATAATTGGCACACGATTCACATCACGACATTGGGTGGCACGGTGGCTTAGTGCTTAGCAACTGCCGCCTCACAGCTATATGTTTGATTCCTAAGTAAACCCAGGGCTTTCTGTCTGGAGTTTGCATGTTCTCCACGTGTACTCCAGACGTCGGTTCTGGTTTCCTCCCACAATCCAAAAACATGCCGGTAAGGCAAATTTAATATACGAAAATTATTATGTGTGACTTGTGTAACGAATGACTTTCCTGTCAAGGGTGTTACCAAGAAGTGCAAATAACATGATGTTAATAAATGAGGAAACAACAGCATTACAACATTGACATAATATTTAAGATCTACTATAACATTGTAATTAATAAACAAGCATAATAAGTGGCAGCATTTACTACAGTAAATAAGATGCACAATTTAAAAAGTGCTTTTCATGCACAATAATAAAATGAAAGATGACAAGTTTAGCAGCTCTGGTTGGTTTGTGATTGTTTAAACACATTTCTTGTCATAAATAGGGGCTGAGAAAACCTTCATCCACCCAATAATGGCCCAATTAATCATCTAAACTAGTATAAAACAAATGCATTCACTGAAAAAAAGTTGCCTAGTGTGCTTTCAAAATAGTTTTCTATGCTTATTTATTATACATTTTATTATACTAGTCTTTAAGATTTATCTAAATAATTCCTGAATCAGCTGTGTCTAACCCTTGAACACAAAGCCCTTATTATTAGAGTTGTTTTTGTGATTACTGAAACAAAAACCTCTCAACAAAACCCTCGAGTATCAAATATAAATATGTTTACCCTCTTACGGACGGTATGTGTAGCTACTGTTTATGAAAACAGGAAGAAACACAAATCAGTACCTAGAACACATGAGGAACTTTCTCCAGTGATTCTGGTTTCTGAACAGAGTTCAACAAATTTTATGACTCAAAATGTCAAAATGTGCTTATTGGCAGCAGCAGAGCCGATTTAAATGATACACATGTTAATCCTCGGTGTAGAAGATTTAAAAGGATGACTGTGACCTGCACTAATAAATCACTAGGATTTTATTGTTCTGAGGCTTCATCAGGTGGAGCTTCGGGGTTGGCAGATAAACACAATTTCACAACTATAGCAAGAAAAACTAATTGTTTTTCTTAAATAAAGATAATTTTGGACCTGTGTTTTATTATTATTTTCAATTTCCATTTGCTTTCAGTAACATATTTTATATAAACTTTGTACAAGCTTTGCATTGGGGTACTTTGTGACAATCCACTGGGCATCGAAGTGCAGTTACGCTGCTGTAATTTGTCACCAGCACCTGCAGGGTTCCCGTGGGAGGTTTTGCTGAACTCAAGGTTGAGTGCATGTGACAGTTTCACTGATCTTTGAATAAACTACACAATAACCAGACGCATGTATAACATTTGTCACTAAACGAACAGTTTCATTAGTAATTTATCAAGTAAAAAGTCATCTATATAATATTTAGGGCAGCACCATGGCTTTGTGGTTAACACTGTTGCTTTAACACTGGGCGTTATTGTGTGGAGAACCGAGTATGTATGGGTTTCCTCCGGGTATTCCAGTTTCCTCTTATGATGCAATAATATTGCTGTTGACATCCAAAGCAAGTACAACTTAAGACCACAGAACACATCATTATCTACATGCTGCCATTAGCACAGCGAGCACTAATGGGCCGTCTACAAAACATCAGCGAAAGATTTTTCACCTCATTTTGACCACTGAAACTATAAATGCATTTAAAATAATTTCAGTAGCTTTAAAACAAATTAACGAATTGCTCCTGAACAAAGTGTAATACATCAGTTATAACCCCTATTATATAATACAACTCTTATAGTGACTCTGTTTTCAATTATTATAAATGTATGATATTATTTTATATGATCATTTTAATAGCTTTAAAATGAAAAGTCACATTGCTCCATTTATAATAAATCAGCTATAAATGTCTAAGATTTACCCGGATGACCTGGGAATATAGTTCCCCAATTTGATAATTATTTTAAAAGCTAAATGAAATTAATTAAAATACATTTATTGTTTCAGTGGTTCCTGTGGTGCTTTCTCCATTTTTGTAGATGGTCCATTAGCGCTCACTGTGCTTAATATGCGCAGTAGATAATAATGGGTTCTGTGGTTTACAGAACACAAACATTTCTGGAAAAATACAGAGTAGTTGTAGTTCTTGTTTGGATGTCAATAACATTTTGTTATTATTAAGCCTGTATATCAATTAAACATCATATGAAAGTTGTAGTAAAGGATTTGTCTCGGCACAAGCATCATCCTCCCATCATCTGGACGAACCCGAACTGACTACTTGAGATTTACAATGACTGTAAATGCGTGTTTTATTTCATGAATTAATCCTTCATTCAAATGTGGCAATTGTTTGTTTATTTCGATTTTAATGTCTGTTACATTCATGGTGACTTGTTCATCTTACAGAAGATGCATTCAATCACAAGCTTGAACACAACCGTGGATGATTCAGTAATTTTCTCCAATTCACCTTACTCGTGGACTGTTCGGACTGTGGAAGGATACAGGAGTTCCCGGAGTAAAACCCAAAAAGTGTTTCCCATTTTTAATTACCCATTAATTTCACAAAGACAGTAGATGTTAGTCAAGTGTAATGTATGTTAGTTTCGCTGCAACGTCTTAATTTGTAAATGTTTTTAGAGAAACGGTTATTGTGTCGCAATTAAAAGTGCATTCTAGTCATTTCACAACTCATTTCCATTAAACAGTCTCTTCTAAACTGCTATGATTTATCGTCTTGTGAAATCTGGCAGGGAAGCTGAAAGTTTTTGTAAATTTCAGTTTCTGAATGACATTGAACAGGCCCACCTGCTGTATTGCTAGGCAGGGAATGTAAAATACCACCAATGGTCGATAGGTGGCAACATGAGCTCTTTAAATTGCCAGTTTCTGCGACTCATTAGGCAATAATTTCTCTTTACCTCCAGGCCTCTTGGCTGGAACCAGTCTAGCTTACCTACTGGTGTTTGTATTGCCAATCTTCATCCTCCTTCATCCTCCTTCAATCTCCAGCTGAAATCGCAGCACTTTGGACTACAGCTTAATTCCTCGATTGTGTTTTTAATATGTTCATCTAATACCATTGATGCAACGCTTTAGTCAGAGTATTCTTCAACCATGGTTAAGCATTCTGAAATTAAAATACTGAAAGTATTTTACTATCCAGGTACCATAAGCTTTGGACAACCACTGCTGTATTTTGTATTTAAGTTTTATATTGTATTTTAGTATTTTGTTTCTGTATTTGTTTCAGGAATTTTTTCCTTGTCATAGGAGCCCTCAGCTTGCTCAGTGTGGGGGGTGGGGGGAGGACTCTGGGGGTCTTTTATTCTGTATAGGTGCTTTGTAAAAAGTACTATACAATTAAATTGACTTGACCTTGTTGACAAATATTAGATGTAATATTAGAAGTAGCTCACTAATTCAAGCCCCACTACAACCAAGTTGGGGTCCTTGAGCAAGGCCCTTAACCCTCAATTGCTCCAAAATTGGTGTTCCATTGTGTTTGTAAGTCACTTTAGATAAAGGAATCTGCTAAAAGCAGGAAATGTGAAGGTTTATGCTATAACCCAGATTACAGTGAGTCAAACGTCTTTAATAGTCGTCTTTAATCACTGTTAAAAACAGTACCCGAGCTCAGGAAACAGAATTTCCTCGGATGTTACTCGTTTACACATTGAAATTAAAAGGAGTTGGTGTGTGTGCATGTGTGTGTGATTGTCAGGTGTACAGTGGCTAGATTGGTAGCATAGTCGCCTCACAAAAAGATCCTCAGGCTGGGTGGTCCAGGTCCTTTCTGTGTGCAGTTTGAATGTTTTCTTGGTATCTGTGGGGGGGTTCCTCCCAATGTCAGAGAACATGCAGTCAGGTTAATTGAATACACTGAAATGTCTGATAGGTGAATATGTTTGTGTTTATGTGTGAATGATGACCTGTATATAGTGTTATCAGGTGTCCTTGGTACACACATAGTACTGTACATGGTTATGAAATGTTATTAAGTCCGACTCCTTTTTTGTCTGAAAGTAATACTTTTTTTGTAACAACAATCATACTAACAGTGAAATAACGTGATGATATGGAGGGCTTTTCTGTTTCCATCATCAAGACCAGGATGATCAGAGGAATTTTACTTATTGAAAAAATGACCTAAAACTAAAGCATGACTGAACACAATAGCTGGGAAATTCCATCACAATGATCCTGGTAATCGTAAATGTTACAAAAGTTTTAGGTACATTTGTGATGTTTAAGATGTTCGTGTTTTTACATTTATTTAGCTAAGTGTTAAATGGGACCTATTATGTCTCATTTCTAAACAAGTTAGAATCTATGGGCTCTACAGAACATGTTGATGAAATTCTTTGCACAAAATTACTCTCATATAAAAAAGACATTATTAGTTTAATTCTCTCCAGTGCAGCGAAATCATAAGAACGTAATAAAACAGGTTTTTTTTTACCACGAATTACTTAAATTATTAAGCGCTAAAAATGACACCACGGTGCACAGACTGACTGCGTTTGCAATTCATGTAAATGAAGAAAACCACAGACTGTCATTTTAATGCAACTCATGAAAACCCTTGTTCATACAGCTATCAAAACACAAACGTTATTGCTTAAAACATTAAATACTTGTACTTACATGTCGATGGTTATCAAACCAGTCTGTCATTTAGTGATCATAAAGTTTACATCACAATACAATGGAAGTCAAAATCGCTTGCTTTTCCTGACACCAAATTATTATTCATAGTTTACAGAAAATGGATGGATGGATTTTTTTCAAGTGTGATTGTTTATAGGAGAGGTAGAAAAGATGCAAACGTTTGCATGATATGTCCCTTTTAAGTATTAGCTAATTAGGTAACAGTTCCTTTTGTGGATATCATATATTTCTGTATATTTGTGTCCAAATATATAAACAGTACGCTTCCTGATTAATGTTAATCATCATTAGAAAGAAAATACATATACAGAACTCTAGATAATTTTTACTGCTTCACTGAACCCTTTATGTACACACACACACACACACACACACACACACACACACACACACACACACACACACACAGAGTTACATAGTAAACAGTATGTGGCACGGAACACTGCTGACTCACCACCTGTCTCCCAGGTGCAAGTCCAAGTGACCGGTTCATCTTGGGTAGGAGTGTAAGAGCAAAACAACCCACACAATGAAGAATCACATTTAGCCCGGCATTAATTTTCTTCAACCGTTACAACCGTTTTTGTTTACAACACCAGACAATAAAACCAGAAGAAGAACTCATGTGGTACATTGCTATATCACTTCGTCTAGCCATTAATGAGAACAACCCGCTGTTCTTCATATCCGTATTTATATTTCTCCGGTGTCCTAATACTAAAATGATGTGAAAGATCCACAGACACCACATGTATGCTAATAAAGTGAAATGTGCTTTGTGTTTAAAGCAGGTATCTTTGGCGTGTACATATGTTGGTGGGTAGTGATTATTTGAAGCTCTTACAGGATGGACCATCTGGGTCTGCTGAAGTCGGTGTGCTGTCAATGTTTCACCCACACTTCTTGTAAAGCTCTAATCCTGCAGTAACCCAGAAGCAGATGCCACCAGCATGAAAGAGGCAGGTGTAGGAGTCCAGCCAGAGACAGAAAGACACAGCAAAACAAAACATGTCTAAATTTGAGTCTGAAGAAACAGACATAGTTGCTACGAATACTGTAAAGAAACTATATTATTCCTAATATTATATGTTTATCTACCAATCTCTTCTTAATCAACAGTAATCATGTCTAATAAATCAGTAAACATTAGTCTTTTGGACAATAAAATCTAATTTCAAATAATAGTATTTGAAATGTTTTTTTTCACCACTGTGCTTTTTACACACAGCGGAATTCTTCTTCTTCATTAAATCCAATCAGTGCAGTGAAACACACATTTACACACACTAGCAGTGAGCACACATGCCTGGTTTTTGTCCTTGTGTTTGATGCTTTCACCACCATGTTTCATTGTATTTGTTATTAATTAACTGCATTATTCTAATTAGGGTTACTTAAGGTCTTAACGGGAGGGCGGTAACATTGTCTTAAAGCAGGGATTTCTTAGTTGTTACGAGAATGGTCTAGAGATCAGAAGGTTGCCGGTTTAAGCTCCACTACCAACAAGTTGACAGTGTTGGACCTAACAAAGACCTGAGCAAAGCCTTTAACCTTCAATTGATCAAAATGGTGTACAGTTGTAATTGTAAGTTGCTTTAGATAAGAGCGTGTGCTGAAAATGACATGAAATTAAACTCAGATTAATGATTTTTCCAACTAATCAACTGCTTTACGGTGTAAATATGAGATGTTGAGAGACTAGATTAGATTTATCCTTCTGTACATGCTAGGGCTGACCGTAATTAATCGATTATTCGTTGGTCGTCCGAAAAAATTACTAGTTGGACAAATTCCATTGGTCGATTAGTCGCAGGGGGGAAAAAAGCTGCGTTTTGTCAAAGGACTTCTGGGACTTTTAATTTGAACGGCGTCACAAAGGAAGACGTGACACTCCA
>JAOUQU010416896.1:0-11034 GCA_028566735.1 Ammoglanis amapaensis
ACACACACACACACACACACACACACACACACACACACGGCATGTTTCATTGTAAATGTTGTTTTGGATAAAAGCATTTGCTGTCCTGAAAATGTAAATGGTTAATTAGTTAAATGTGAAAGGACCTTGGTTAAAATCCAGCCACTTGCTGATTAATGTAGATTTTGTTTGGCAAAAGCAAAAGGCCTTGAGCAAGGCCTTTATACTATAAATGCATAACTGCACTATGAATAAAAATGTGTGAAGAAAATGTAAATGACTAGTGAAGAACAATCAAATTACACACACATAATGGACCTGGATAGTCCAACCTAGATTGAACCACATAATAGTAAATAATGAAAAACAATAAAGGAAAAAAAAACTTAATTGACAAAATGATTTTCTCTGTAAAGGACTGCAGGTGTGTCAGCTTGCAAACAAGACATGTCAACCTTGCAACTAAAGTGAATGAAGCTTATGAAGCACAGTTGTCAATCAAGAGAAAGAGCATGCTCAGAACAATCCTAAATCCAGGATTAAATTCACATTAACAATGCTGAAAAATCAAGCTGGTCAAAATCATCTGGTCAAAACACACCCTATGCTTGTTGCTTTTTTCTTGTTAACTAACTATTGATCAGCATTGGGTGTTTTAAGCCTAGACGACCAGCTGGTCTTGAGCTATTTTTTTCCAAAGAAAAAAATCTATTTGAATGGAATTGTGAGATTAGTTATCCTGACATATCACATTATATTCTACTTTAATGTTTTGTATTTGCATGTGTTTTGTATATTTATTTGTTCTTAGTAAGTGTTCTTATATGTCCTTATTTGTCATGATTCTGCTGAAAGTTTTGCTCAAGATCAGCTGGTCATCCAGGAAAAAATACCTAAAACTGGTCAAGCCTTAGTGAACAAGCTATAGCCAACCAGCATGGGGTGTGTTTTTACCAGTTGGATTTTTAGCTGGATTTTTTTTTTGCAAGGAACAAATTAGATTCAGTGGACTAAATGGAATGAGAAACATGGCTTTGAGCTATATATATATTAATTTTCTTTACTATTTTCTTTATATGATTGCGCTCTTGATTCACAGTTTTGGCACAGCCAATTAACCTTCCACTGCGCAGGACCTGGTCATTTGTAATGAGGGTATAATTGCCTGACAAATGCTTGCTCTGACAGTGTCCATACTTAGGTAGTTTCATGCACAAGGCCAGAACCCCACATAGAGAGTCATGCACAGATTACGGTTTTCCTACCCATCAGGCTAGTGGTCTATTTTGTCTGTCGCAGGGACCTGCCAATAATGCATTGCAACCAGCAGAGCTAGTTTCATTTTACTCTGTGAGAAGATGAAGAGAAGAATTTTAAAAATGATCATAAAATCATTATTCATGTATTTTCCAAAAGATTTTTAAAATGTTAACTATTTGAGCTTATTTTAACAATTTAATGCTGACAACATGCATTACATAATTTGAAAATTTAACCAGATAAACTTTCAATCTGCTATTTTATTAAGAATTAATACACACCGAAGTAAAATCACAAATTTCGTCATGGAAAACATGCTGCCTTGCATAATAATTATGCAATCCAGCTAAACCTATTTATTTTAGGGTACATGGACGTAAAATAATTTTAATGTAAACTGATACCTAAAGGAACGACGTAGGAACGCTAGGCATGATGTCAGCCCATTAAAACGGAAGCCTGCAAGTCATGGCTTTTGTTTCCCCTTGTCCACACCACAATCTGTCAGGGCTATTTCTGGCTTGACCATCCTCTGCATGGGATCGACACATTGAAGACGGGCACATGAACGCCTGATAAAATGCCCAGAGGAAGTTGGGGTTGTTTATCTGCACCCTAGCACTGCTGCTCAGGCCAGCGTGGTAAATATTTGTGAGTGTGCTCAAGAACTATCTTGACACACTTGGTGGTTTGGGCCATGACTGTACGAATTTCATACTTTCATACTTTAATGCTTTGGTTAACAGCCAAGACCAACACACTGGAGCTGAAGAGTGGGGGGACTCACTCTGAAATAGGATATTGAGTCATTAATGGCTGTCTTGGGACCCTCGACACGTCATGAATAACAGATCTACTTCACACAGTATTTATTCAAATAGAAGCACTCATGGGTTTCTTACATTAGAACTTTTAATTAATTAGGTTCATTAATTAGGTCCTACAGCTTATAAAGACCAGGGCATAACAATAAGACCACTGGCAGATGAAGTGATTAACACAGATCTCTTCAGGGCAGCAATAGCTTAGTGGCTAAGGTATTGGGCTAGAGATAAGAATGTCACCGGTTTAAGTCCAATACCACCAAGTTGTCACTGTTGGACCCCTAAGTTAGGCCCTTTTAACCCTCCATTGCTCAAAATGATGTTCCATGGTGTGAGTGAAAGGATTTGCTATAGTTTGACGATTTGAGGACCTGTTATGTCTAGCATACTGGATCATCTCTATCTGCAGCTTGTGCGGTGTTTAACGTGGAAGTAGGCCAGTGATAAGGCAGATTGACAGGGATACCATGAGTGTGATATAATTAAAAATGCTATTTATAACAAATTTTTATAACAACGTCCCATGCCCGGGTTGAAATCCCAAACAGTTGGATGCCCCATTCATGCCATTCCTGTTTGTTTAGTGTTTACAAAGAGTCAGTGCAGGGACTATAGGGGAGACCTGCTCTGGGAGCTTGACAAATGATGCCTCTTTTCTTCTCTCGTAAGACTAAAACCCATACATGAATGTGTGTCAAAGCTTAGTGATTAACGGGCAATTATTTTGCGACCCTGAATTGGACCCTGAATGTAATAGACAATAAATGAACAAATAGTCTGGTTTAATAGCATTGTAACTGTGTTGGGTCAGAAAATGTTAACAAAATAATAAATCATTCATTTCAGATATTATATCTACAAAGTTAGAAATGTAAAAAATATGGCAACATGGTTATTATGCTTAAATGAGTGCATAAATAAGTGACACAAAACAATGTGTCTTAATGAACATAGACACAAAAACAAAGCAATGACGTGACGCTAGGAACTTAAGGAATATAAAATTTCATCCTAGCTCTTGTACACAGGCCCTCGCTTCAACTCAGACACAAGGCTTACAGAGTTTCAACTCGTCCCGACACCCCACCTGTGATAAATGAGTGCACTGAATTACTGAACCCTCAGAGTGCACTCATAGCATAACACATGATGTTTTTGCTCCTTGAACTCTGTCTAACTGCTAAGGCAATCAGGCCCGATCAGGAGCCGATTAAAGCAAAAAAATTCTTGAAGAATGTTCTTGGCTCTAACCAAGTTTCAGGTTTCCTGACCAATCCAGAATCGATAACAGGTTGGGGTTAGGAGGCTTGGCGGTTGAACGGTATTGCAATAATTAACTAGACATTATGTTTAGTGATGTTATGTTTATAAATGTTTAGTGAGAGATGAAACTGTGATGTGTACATCTGCATGGTTTGACTGTTGCTCTGGTTATGGCTAGCCATGATTCGGATTATTAAAATACTCAATTTAGCAAACTGATTAATTAAAGCAGTAGTGAAAAGAAAAATAGATATTTTTATTCAAAGTTAGTCATTTTGGAATGGAGTAAGTCTGCAAAGTATGAAAAACTGCCTTTTTGTTTTGGAATGTTTATTGTCCTTGAATCTTTTTATACATAGCTGGCTCCTAGAATGTTAGAAAACCCCAAAAATATGTATTCTTTTTCATTGAGGCTCCCTCACGAAAACGGGAAAAGACAATTAGGTTGCGATGGTGAAAAATGGCTGCTTTAGACAGAGCAGTGTTTGTTTGTTTATTCAGAAATGTGTTCATATGGAGTGAATTTTGTGCCAAAAGTTTTATCCAAAAAAATAACATTTGCAAACAAAAAATATTTTGTTGATCCGATTTTTTTATTGATCTGATTTGTCTTTTTGATCCACTTCTGTCTTTTGACACATATGAGTATATTCATATGTTTCATATGAGCGTGGGACTTAGTAGAAAGCGCTCATCTTGACTCTCCATTGGTCATCTAATGTTGGGCAAATAGGGTCAACTATGGGACTTTTTCAAAACATGGCGGAGCGAACAATTATCTGGAGAGCAGCAGATACATTTTCTACAGATGCATATTGCTGCCACATAAAAAAACATCATCAAACTATCGTAATTACAACATAAAGCTCGTAATTACGAGATAAGGATATCTGTTGTAGCAACCACGTAAGATACGTGTCTATCTTTTTGTCTTTAATTCACATTAAATTATGTGAATTAATCACATTTTAATTCTTATTTGGATGAGACTAAAGTGAAATGTTGGTCTTGTGGAAATTACATTTATATGTCTATAAGGCTTTATAAAGGAGTATAAAACCTGTCCGTCCCAACATGGAACTTTGATCGACATGGCAGCATCTTTATACAAATAAAACTGCTTAGAATTTGAAAAGACTCCTTGTGAATTATTAATCATTATAACATGTTATTTACTATATCATACAACATATTCAAAAGATCGTAACGTAATATCACCCACAAAATGACGTCTCGTTTTTTTACTGCACTGTGCACAATAGATGAAAGTTATACGTGTCATAAGCTTTCATCTTCTTATTTTTACATTTTAACTGTTATAAGCAGGTGCCCTGCTTGAAGGCAGCAAGACCAAAGTGTTGCTGGTAAGTATGGGAGTGTTAGTGAAGAAGGTAAGCGATGTTTTTGTGCCGATATAAAAAAGCTTGGACTTATGTGGTTTCAGCATTAGAAAGCTGGAATGCAGCCAGGATTGTAGTTCTTGGATACACACAGAGAGTGAGGAGGGGCACGTTATGTGCAGTGTAGCAGTGAAATGTAATGCCATGTCTATGAATTATATAATCTAAAGGTAAAATGAAAATATTGAGAAAGACAGGTCCCAAAACAGAGTCATGTGGTACACCTTGCTTCAACAAGGCATTGTCAGAAACATTATCATCCATACAAATGAAGAACTGCCTATTGAACCAGGAAAGTACAGTGCCAGAAATACTAGTCTCAGACATACGGATGCAAGAAGGACATAGTGGTTGGCCATATCAAAAGTAGCTGAGTGATCCAACAGAAGCAGAATCTAGATTAAAAGTGTAAAGAAAGTAATAAGTCTGTAATACAGTAAAGCATTTCCCCTACTATTTTAGGAACCGAAAACTGATTAAAATTGTTTAGATATATTATTAGTTCTAAGAAAGTTCTAAAGCTGCAAGGCAACAACATTCTCGAGCATCTTCGAGAAAAATTGATGATTTGAGATTGGTTAGAAGTTACTCAAAATGGTTTCTTTAGGATAGGTGTGACAGTTGCAATTTTAAGATCAGAAGGAACTGAAGCAGTTGAGAGCAAAAGATTGATAATATGCCTGAT
Source organism: Ammoglanis amapaensis (assembly GCA_028566735.1). Lineage (NCBI taxonomy): Eukaryota > Metazoa > Chordata > Actinopteri > Siluriformes > Trichomycteridae > Ammoglanis > Ammoglanis amapaensis. Next base: position 5,412 of record JAOUQU010416896.1, read on the forward strand.
AGCGTGGGCCACAAGGGCCATGTCAGAGGTTGAACGATGAGTTGGTGGGCTTAGAAGGAGCCAAAATGTTTTGCATCCATTTTTGCTTGTTCATTCGCTATGCTACATCTATGAAGGATCACAGGTATCTTCCAGGCTGTTTATAACCAACAGAGGCTGCAGTTGAAAAGTCGCAAGGTGACCAAGGATAGTTTGCCATCCTAATTTAATGCTCCAAAGCTGCTTTAAGTTTGATTTTTCTGTTTTTGGATAAAAGGTTCTATACCCCCTCTTGCTGATGGTTAGCTGCTGTTTGGTGCTTTGGCACTCTCTATGGTAAACTTCACACAGTATTAAGTCAACTGCATTAAGTTCATATTCCATGCTCTTTCTCATTACCAGATACTGTTTCTGAGTGGCACGAATAATAAGCTCGCAGGCGCCACTTCCACTCCTTCCTGATCGACTTTACCATAAGGCCTGTAAAGGGTGTTTCTATGTTTATATTTACTTAGCCCTTTATTTAACTGTAAATTGCGTTCATAAATTAATATTTGACCACAATCTTGGATCTAGCATTTTCTCCCCTTACTCTCTCTATATAATTCTAATCAAAACCAATATAGGTTTGCTAAATTAGCAAATGTGATTTAACAGTGTGCAAATGTGAATAAAGGCTGTATTCCAAATCTGTATTTGGAATTAATTAAGATTGCGTTTATATAACTAGCTCATGTTTACAGGTCCAGGATGTATTCGGTTGATAGCTTTTCTTCACACTGCATTCAGACTTTACAACGAGTCTCATAATTTCAGATACTGCTGTGCAAACTGTGATAATTCTGATGCCATAACACCGAAGGTCTTTTGTGTATGTCTAACATGCTTACTAGTATTACACATTTGTTTCATCTTATAAATATGTTTGGTATTGTATTGTTGTCAGTTTTGCACTGTCTTGTGAAGCAAACATTGTGTCAATCCAATTTTCCGCAGAATAAAAAAAGGTTTTCATATTTCATCTAAATTAGATATTACCAAGGGTAACCCACATGTAACAAATTTTCTGAAAATCAAATTATATTTTATCAAATATTACAATAAAAACAGCAGAAATGTTACCTATTTTACTATATGTTTTAATATAACATGTCACTTAGGTCTTGGTGGCAAAACTAAAAAAACTTTCAAAACAGAATTGTAGCACTAGCACAGGCTAACTGTATTTATGTTAGGGACAAGTTATTCAGTCGATGTAGGTGTGAGTGACACTGGAAAACTTTTATTGTATTAGTAGTGTGTGTAAACATGTGTGTGTGTTTTACTTAGTAAATTAAATGCTGACTTGTTTGTGCACTTGTCAGTATCAATGTGTGTTTCACTGCACGGATTGGGTTGAATGCAGAGAAATAATTCATGTGTCTAAAAAGCACAGTGAAATGTGTTAGACGTCCGTCTGCGCTGCTGACTTAAGTGCCGGCTCATAAGATGGCGGGCGTTACGGAACACGTCGCCCATCAACCTTATGTAGAACGCCACACAATCAGCGCTCATCTGTTGCAGCTGCCCTGTGAATATTTAGGGGGTAGCTTCTGGGCACCCAACGCAGCAGTGTATCACCTAATTTTGTGGCGTGAGTCACGCATCTTTACTTTCATAGTGCAGCCGTGTTTCACTAATCTTTAGCCATGCTTCTCCACGCTTTACCATTGAGTTAGTGTAGTGGCAGATAGTGTTAAATGACTACCCAGAGACAAAACCAGGCAGCAGACAAACAGGCTTAACCAATTGTCTGCAAGTCGCCATCGGACGTCACCTGGAATCCTTAGGTCACAAACCATTGAGACTGAGTCTGTTTACCATGGCTAACTAAATCAAAAAGTATGTCATGACTTAACTTAAGCTATTGTCATACTTTAAATTAATCTAAATACGCTGGATGAAAACCTTAGTAATGTTAAACTAAAGCTAGGACTTCTAAATATCAGATCACTTGCATGCAAAACAGTAATTACAAATGAAATCATTACACCTAATTGACTTAGTGCCCTGTGTTTAACTGAAACCTGGGTTAGACCTGATGAATATCTAGGTTTAAATGAAGCATCTCCTCGTGGTTACAGTTATAAACACAAGCCATGTCTTAGCAGCCATGATGAAGGAATAGCCACATCTTATGACAAAGACATAGATCATCAATCATGTCCCATAACCTCGTTTGAGGTTCTTATCTCTGACATAGCCAGTAAATGTTCATCTGATAAAACTAGCATGTTTAAATAAATAAATATAATAAAAAGCATCCATCAGTGATTATGATCATATAATCTTTGCGTTTTATTGCCTGCCATGCTTTCAGGTGGTAGTGTTTCATTATATTTTAAAATGCTTTACTAAGTTACTAAAGAAAATGAAAAATGCTGCCCATGTATAAAACTCAATAGATTTCTGAACACATTTAATATCTAGGTGCTTTCAATCTCTCTGTATTGACAAATGTTAGTTATAAAACTATGTTTAATATTTCTAACTAGTTATATGCTGTTTAAATGACAACTGCTCCTGGCTGGTCCACGGACTTCACTCTAATTTCTCAGTAATGTGGTTCGATTAAATTCAGGCTGAGTGTATACTCATGCAGAAGTATACTGTTTATTTAATGTCATCTGGTGCAGACTTATGGCTCTTAACGATTACTCAGATGCCCTGTTGTAGCGCTCGTGCCTCTAAACAGGTTCACTCTTGTTTATTTAAATTTTCCTTTTTTATATTACCACACGTCATTGACTTGTTTATGGTTTGTGCACACTGATTGATTGTTTCCTTTGTGCTCTGCTCTCTCGAGGGCATGCCAGAGGCACACTTGCTTAAGGTGTGAATTGCGGACAAGGCAAGTTACCCCATAGACTACCATTACTAGCCAAGGCTGTAACTACATTAAACATTGTCAAGTCACATTATTATGATCCTATTTTTAATGGCTACAGCACATAGCTCATGAAATAAGTCACATTATACACGCATTGTATACAAGTAAATGTAATGTAATGTAAATGTAGTAAATATTTGAGCTCTGATATATTTTGAGCTAAATGTAAACATGACCAGCATCAACAGACAAACCTGTCTTTTTCAGGTCTAGTGGTTATAAAACCAGGCTTGTAATTGGAAGCTTGGCAGTTTAGTTCTAAGAGTCGGCAAATCACAACTGAATTGCTTCTGAGCGAGACACCTAACCCCTAACTGCTCTCCAGGCATGGCTAGGGCTGCCCATTGCTTTGGACAGGTGTCTCATTGCTGCCCTATAAGGTGTGTTTTACTAGTGTGTGTAAATTTGTGTTTCACTGCATAGATTAGGTAGAATGCAGAAAAATAATTACTTCATGTAAATAGCACATTGATTGACGAATATTCTCTGAGAATTATGTAGCTTGAGCTTCCACCACCCCAGGCGACACTCCAAGACTCCACTGAAGAGGAAAAAGATGGCACTAATTCGGTTCTTCTATTTTTACAAACAAAAATATGTGTACAGAGTTTAAATATATGTACAGTAAACTGTTTTAGTATGTATGCATACACAATTTTATGTGCAAATAATATCCAGACTATACATTTATGTCAAAATATTATATTATATAAAATCTGTAGAAACAAAACATTATATAGGGTCATGTTGTAGATATTAATGTCTTCTACTGTGTTATATTACCATGTGGGCACCCTGCTCATCTCGTGATAGTATTATAAACAACTAATAAACAGATTTACTGCAAACCTGAAAGTATAAAAGAAAAGAATTTAGCCAAGTTCACAGCCTACAACCCGAATTTTTTTGGAATGCTATTTATTATTGTTCTGTTCAGTCTGGATCGAGTATAAAAGCACAGGAATTAAATCCACTGAACAGCTCAAAGATAAATCGTACACGGTCTCTGGTGAGCAGCGTTGTGTAAAGGGGGTCAAGATTTAACGCGACAGCTTGGTGTTTGTATTGGCATGCTGCAGACACACTGCATATTCCACTGACGAGTTAAAGTCGCGAGTGCGTGATGTTTAGACATGGCGTGTAGAGCCTAAAGTGAGAAGTGTTTCTTTGTTCCCTAGGTCTGGCTGTAAGAAGTAAAAAACCTTTGGAATTTTTTGGGAGTATTGCACTTATTTTGCAAATAACTACAGCAGAACATTATTATAACAGCAGATTAGCATTTGCTTAGACAATGTTAACATTTTACCTTTCCCCCCCAACTATTTTATTTTTTATTTTGTAACTGCGGTATGACACCAAATTTGCATATCATGTACAACCATACTGGACTGGATGGGATACTCCAGCTACACAATTTTCCCGTCACAAGGCTAGAAATGGCTCACGTTATTTGTAAGAGTATCACCAAGACTTCCAAATACTACTCTGGTGTTTGCTAGGCTGTGTGTTAGCTTGATTGTAAAAAAAAAACACTTTGCACCTGCATTTTGTACCAAGCAAGATAAATAAGAATCTTACACCAGAAAGGGTATCCAGGATAAAAAACATGCCAAATCAATTATGTAGGTCATGATCCGCTGTGGTGATGTTTCACTCACTCGATGCCTCATATCATCCCAGACTCACAACTCTCATCTTGCATTACACTCAATTTCCCTGAGAGAACCACTCAAATGGATCAATAAAGTTTGATCTCTCTATCTATCTATCTATCTATCTATCTCTTCATCTATCTATCTATTTATCCATCTATCTATCTATCTATCTAACTTCATCTATCTATCTATCTTCATCTATCTATCTTCATCTATCTATCTATCTCTCGATCTATCTCTTCATCTATCTATCTATCTATCTATCTATCTATCTATCTATCTATCTATCTATCTATCTATCTATATATATATATATCTATCTATCTATCGTCTGTCTGTCTGTACCTACCTACCCACCGCAGAAAAACCTCACTGGTTGGGAATCACTATGAAGAAACGCTCTGTGGCTGTGTGGGAAGGCATTATAAACAGCAATAGTTCATCATGGTCATGTGGGCTGCTGCCGTTTATAGTGCAGTCATGAAAGTGTGTGTTGTGTATATGTGGTGTATGTGATATGTGTATGTGTGTATGTGTGTACCGGTTCCGCATGGCCTTTTCTCCGAGGATGGATCCTGATCAACAGTGCACTGTATCTGTCTGCCATGACATTTATACCGATTTTATTTTAGCTACGTCTTTTGGCTGTAGAAGACAGACAGTAGAAGCAGGTGCTGATGTTGGAAGGAGGCTTGCGAGCTTTCGCTGGCATAATAAAATGATTTTTACCCTCAGGCTGCATGGACCGACAACAAGTGGTGAATCAGTTCAGTGACGCTTGTGTAACGATATGAGCTATGACAGGACAATAGTGAAGGACGCACGCACATAGATGTTTCTAATAAATGTTTCATGATAACAAAAGGAAAGATTAGTACAGAAAACACAACACAAACATATAAAGGTTAAATGCTAATGTGATATAAACATGAAAGGTGTGCTAATTATGAATACACAGCTCAGCTAAGCCACACACACATACACCCTAACACACACACACACACACACACACACACACACACACACACACACACACACACACACACACACACACACACAC
>JAOUQU010416905.1:0-21359 GCA_028566735.1 Ammoglanis amapaensis
GCAACCTACCCCGTAAAATGTAATTGCCGAGATACTCTGGGGATCGGTAACGGTCCACAGAGTAACCCAGGGTCAAATTCGACTGAAGGGTAAAATAGAGAGAGAGAATTGGGTTAGTACAATGCTGTATTTTCTCAGATACCTTGTTGGGTTGTAGCTCACAACCAATCACAACGTTGATTCCATGATATGTATTCAACATTAAACAAGACTTTAAGACTTACAATCTACCAACACAAAAAGAATCAGTCTGCCTTGCTGCCTTTTTAGCTGCCTTTACCCAAAGCAACTTACATTTCAATTACAGTATTCAGTATGAGCAAGTGAAGGTTGAGGGCCTAAGGGTCAAGGCTCAATGCTATACAGTCTAGCAGTGATGAGATTTGAACTAGCATCCTTCAGATTACTAGTCATGTACTCTAACCACTACCACCACAACATTTACACTATTTGAGAAGAGCCTCCAATGTGTAAAGAGAACATACCAAACTACATACAGAAATGATCCAGACCACTTTACCTAAGAATCAACCCCAGGACATTCTTTCTTTAAGACAGCATTACACATAAAGACTTTGAATAATAAAATAAGTTTGGTTGAAGTAGTGCCACAGTCGAGATCATTAACACTACACAAGAGCGTCACATCTATTGTGTTGATGTGTGTTGATCAGGGATTACTTTATTCGTGAAACCTAAATAGAAATTTGCCAATTTTATTACGACTTTATTCTCTCAGTAAAATGTTTTATTACTAGTTTAGTGTAAGGAATAAATCGTAAACAAGTAAAGTAGTGACGTAAACAAAAAATAATCTGTATGATACGAGTTCCCAATTCACATCTCTGCCTTTGCGTGTCATCCCCTGAATTGGGACACATTGTGCTCGCTTATTGCCACCTGCTGGCTATATAGAAAACTGCAATTTTCCCCTAATTTGACAGGTGATGGAGGTCAGTTTCATGTACTGAATTTTTTTTATTTTTTTGTATTTCACAGTCAGTGGGGAAATATTTTCAACAATGCGGGTAATTTTTGAGTGACAGTAGCTACAGTTTGTCACTGAACTTCAGTTCAACTCATCTACAAAGAGCACGTGTGCAAAGTGGCAAAGAATGTATAAATATGAGTTGATATTTGTCAAATCTAACACTCATATAATCACGATCAAGAGGATATTTATTCTATCTATTTGAATAACTTCCATCCACAAACAAAATTAATTTAAAGGTGTTTATTCAAACAGCAGGCAGATATTTACTTAATGAAAATGATGTACATAATGGTTTACAACACCAGATACTAGACAAAACTTAAATTAAAAAACATTCTGATATAGTCACAAGAAGCTCCTTCTTGCAAATGTATTAATATTTAGTACGTTATAATAATATTATGATATCTTATTCTAAATCCAATTACTTCAAAAAATGTAAACATGTAAAGAAGATGTTACTTCGTCTCATAAATATATGTCAATTATAAATTTAGGTATATAAAAAAATATCATTTTCAACACAGATAAATCTATTTTGTGTCATATTATCCACCTGAAAGTATCCACATGAAATGATTAGATTGTTTTCTTGTGCCACATTTTGATGGTCTGTCACACATTTTACACACAGTTGAATTAATTCTCCTCATCCCATCACAGTGGGCAGCCCTAGCCCTTGACCAGGGAGCTGTGAGGGGATCCATGCTTTGTTCAAAAGCTCTTTAGTTGTGACCTTGTGACTCTCCAAATTGATCACAAGCCCAGTTCTCTAACCACCATGTCACCGCTGCCCCAAAACATAACTTTTGTAAACATAACCTTTATTGTCGAAACGTGATCTTATATATATATATATATATATATATATATATATATATATATATAAAATGTAATTAAATAGTGGTCCTATAATGTTTACTGGCTCAGGTACAGACATCCTTCAACACTGAGTTTCTATGTTTCCATTATTAGTCGTGAAGTCGAAGAGACACTTTCAAAAAAGCCTTTGGATGAGATAGTGGAAATGCACATTATCACACACCCATCTAACTATTACATGAAATTCAATTAAAGTTTTCAGATAAAAGCCCTATTAATATAATGCGGTAAAAGTATACACGAACTACTTTTTTTTTTTTTTTTACAAATGTGTATTTTATTAGCGAAAGTAAAGACGTTACATTTTATGACATCAGACGTGCAATGCCAAGCCAAATGAAAAAAGGCAACATACACAACTTTAAAACAATTAGGAAAAATACCTAAATAAATGAAGTGTCAGTATTGTTTAGAAGCAGATTGTTCTTCTTTACAAGCATTTCAGGAGGAAAAAATTGCAGAAGGCCCCCCGCGGACAGTCGCACAGTTTTCCGATACGTGCGCCTTTACGGATTGCGCACTGCTCCCCCACATCACACTACATGAAGAAATATAAACATTTAGATATAAGCTACAAAATACACCCATACTAAATTAATCCAAAGATATCTCACTTGGATAAGAAATTTAAAACGTTCAATTATAAATAAATCAAACTCTTCTTCTAAAAGCAACAGAAAATGAACAGAATTAAATAAAATGAGCAGATAAATGTTTTATGCATTAAAATACAACCAACTAGTTCAATACCAGATGAAAATAAAAAGTGCATTTTCAACATGCGAGTTATATAACATTTACCGATACAACATTCAGATGCAACACGTGATAAATATTGACATCCATCTACCCCAAAACCCGTTTTTAGATTAATGTATGGATCTCGTTACCATAGGAACTTGGCCAAATTTCTTCTCCCAAGAGGGAATTCGTTTCATCTGCAGCTTTTCCAGAACTTCGTGAAGAGCTCCAAGCTGGTGATGCATCAAATCAAAGTATAAAAACACTGTGTGTGTGTGTGTGTGTGTGTGTGTGTGTGTGTGTGTGTGTGTGTGTGTGTGTACACATGCAGTACATGAACTTATTACTCACCAGTTGTTTCTCACTGGTCAAATTGGGATCTTTAGGGTAGAAATTTCGAATGGCTCTGGTGTCCAAGTCCACCTCGGTCTCAGCACTTTCCGCTCGCGCACAGCTGCGCAGCATCAGCGCGAGAAGCAGTAGCAGAGCGCGCGCCGCTGTTTTGGAGCTCTCCATGGTTCTGATCACTGAGCACACAGGCGCGCGACCTTCAGACGGTTGTTTGTTCTGCGCAGAGAGCGCGCGAGGCTTTATATGCGCTTTGATGTTTGGGAGTTCCGACACCACCCGCCTATAGACGCCGTTCCCCACTCAGACGTAAGCGCTGCGTTCTTTGCGCAAACGAACTGTCATCAAATGCGTTAATAATACCCCCCGTAATCAGGACCTTGGCGCCAGCGATAAGCAGAATGGACAATTGCCAGGGGCATCTACTTTTACCGGGTTCAACACATCTTCTGACATGTTTAATATAGCTAAAATATTAAAGACATTCCATTCAAAACAAAACAATCGATTGGCTGCGTCAAAAAGCAGAGAGGAGGTGATTCATTCTCCAATGTTTAACACATTCACCCTGAAGATAGCATTCAGTCTGCACACTGAAACTTTATTTGCAAGACATGTTGTTTTGAATGTTTAAAATCTATGAAAACGATTAAGCATACCGATGGAACTATTTATAGAACAATGGGTGTGGGGGGTAAAATCAATCCTCCTACTTGTTTATGGGAAAGAAAGCAACACATTTGTTGAACAGATAAGCAGAGAAAAGAATCATTTCATAATAACAAATAGCACTGTCACCTTACAACAAGACAATCCTGGGTTCCATCTCCAAGTTACTGGGTCTGGTTCTTTTCTTGTATGGAGTTTGTATGTTCTCCCTGTGTCTGTGTGGGTTTGCTCCAAGTACTCCGGTTGTAATCTTTGTTCTAACCAATGCTGGCCCACTGATCAAAAATCAGGACAGGAGTAACATTAGGGTATGTGTAGGTGGTGGTTTTTTTAAAAATTCAATCTAAAAATTACATTTTAACCTTATCGACTGTAAATGCAACAGAAACTGTGGAAGATGCACGGATGAACAATTCAACATGCATTACTGAGTGGGTGTTACTGATGGCTAAAGGGGGGAAAAGATAAATGTTAATTGCCTTTGTATTTCCTGTGTAAATGATTCATCCTTAAACTAATTGCACAACATGGATGTCACAAAATCGTCTGTAAATCGAGGGGCCATGTTTTGTGGAGAAGGTCAAGAAAAAGAATGAACAAACACTATTTATTTAAAGTCTTGTCCTCGATTGTTGCAATTCTTCAAGTCTTACACTTTGGTAACATACATTACTATAAACGTTTCCTCGTTACACAAGTCTCATCAATACACAGGTTAAATCAAAAACAAAATAAAGTTTCAGTTTATTTTATTTTCAGCATTTAGCAGACATCTTCATCTAAAGCAACTTATGGTAGTTACACTATACAATCTGAGCAATTAAGGGTTAAGGGCTTTGCTCAAATGCCCAACAGCAGCAACCTAGCAATAATAAGCGTTCTTCAGATGACTAGCCCTGTATCCTAACCATTATGATACGACTAAATAATTCATGTCATGGTAAACCTATGCAGATATGAAGAGAACATGCAAACTGCTCAGAGAAAGGACTCACCTGAAGATCAAACCCAGGACCTTCTGTGAGGTGACACAGAAGGACTCACCTGAAGATCAAACCCAGGACCTTCTGTGAGGCTAATGTAAGGAAAATGTAACAAACAGAAGCAAAGCAAGTAAAACTCATACAAACAGTAAAGAAATGAGAATTAATCTCAATATTCCAAGCACATATTTTAGGGCAAACGCCCGTAACATTAATGTTTCTTATTGTTCAACATTTGTAATGTTTACTTTGATCCAATCTTTGATCCAGCCTCTGTGGATAAAAATCAATATGTTACATCAGAAATGGAATGTTTTCTATTTTAGAAAAAAAAGTGTTAGCTTTGAAAAATCAAATTCATAAGAAAAACAGCAAAACGTGAAGTTTGCATTTTTAAGCACAAAAGCTTATTTGATGTTGGAGTCAGTAAACAGCATGGATTAATAAAGCTGAGGTCCTGTATCTTTAATAATTGGTAGATGCTCTTTGATGACAGCTGCTTACTGAAAAACAGCAGAAACTTTAATAGCTTTCAAAAAGAATTGAGACTAAGCAAACCCACAGGAACACATTAACCAAGTCAGAATTGAGGATTGGTTACTTAAAGTGTCTAGAAGCAGAGTCATTGTCACACTGAAAAAAGATTTTTTCAAATATATTTTAATATTAAATTGGTGAATGTTAAAACTCAAATCTTAATCTCCAATTAATCAGACAAGTCATTGTTATTATTAAATATTCACTCAGTGAGTTTGACAGCATGCTTTTGGACTGTGAGAGGAAACCCAGAGTACCCAGAGAAAACCGATGCAGACGCAGGAAAAACAAGTAAATTCCACACAAAGTGCTGGATTGCCTTGCCAGGGAATTGTACCTGGGACTTCTTGCTGTGAGGCGAGACCACTAACCCAGTAAAACAAACATATTCAGTCTAGAACATTGACACAATAAGTTCTACAACCTCGATATGCTTCAAAATGAAGTCCTGCAGCATGAATCAATCAGCTAATCATTGTGTTAAGAGCGAAACAGAATGACAAAATACATATTATTATAAATAAGACTATAAAATATGTTCAACATTGTAGCAAATAAAACAAGAAGTTAAATCCACAACACTGTTAGTGACATACCCATCCAGCATTCTCAGCTTTTTAAGAACATTCTTAAAATCACTGCAGTACTCTGATTCTCTTGCTATTTATAGCACAGCAAAGACTGTTGAATAAATTCCTTTAAAGTTCTTACATGTTTCCTGGCCTTGTTTAGTCTTTTTGTGTAAGTTTCAGATGTCTGCACGAGTTTTGCAGCCAATCAAAAATTGCTAAATTACTTGTCAAATGAAGGATTTTGCATTGCTTCGAGTGTCAAGATTATGGCAAAAGGGTTAATAAATAAATAAATAAAACAATTGTGTCAAATTACAATTTTCAGGTCTTGAATCTCATTTCTATTTTCCCCTAGCAGCACAGTTAGATTGCAATTAAGTTTAGTAGACAGAAAGAATCAATTTCACTATTGATCAATAATACTAGGCTTCTTCGCTTAATGAGGAGCAGGATGTGGGACATATCAGACCTTTTGTGTTCACTTGTGTTAACTTCAGATTACATCCTTGTAGCCCCGTCAATAAAATTGCCAACAAAGCATCTTTGGGCCCTTAGGACAAAACTTGATTGTGAACAGGTTATTCAAATTTAGAAAAACTTATTTCTTAAGGATAACAAATCAAATTAAAGGAATGTTTGAATTACTCACCAACTAAATTATTTCAGCTTTTAACTGTCTTCTGCTGTTAATAGGATGTGTATCAATTGTAAAGTTCATTAACATGCAATCTCTACTTGACCAAACTGGTTAAATAATCATTATAGACATTATAGAGATTAAAATATAAATAAACCAAGCCCATGCAACACATAGCAGGACCCTGGAGTTTCACAAATCTTCTCACCAACATGTTTATGTAAGATACCAGACATGATTGATTCTTCTCGTTCTTTACTACCCTCAGGAGGGGTAAAACACAGGGTGAATAAAATTGCAGGACGCAGCAGCTTAACAATTTATTAGAACATGTTACATTTCAACAACTGCCCGATTTGTCATCCTGACATGCAGCTCGGGAATCAGTCAAATGGGTTTATAGAATGTGTGAAGTATTGCTGCAGATGGTAACTTGTCATATCACCATGTTTATGATTCAGTGTCTTCTAAGTGCCATGTTTGCATGTCGTTTTAACAGACATCCTGCTGATGTATAATTATATGTCCTAAAGCAACATACTCAATACAGATCTCTTTAGCTTTTTTAACTTTTTTAAACTATAAACAACATTAATGTAAGACAGCAAAACACGGTATACAAGTATTGGCACTTGGATCAGAGATCTATAGGGCCAAAGAATGACTTATCCAAAAGCCGTGACTCCAAAACAGTAGCCATATGTTGAGTTATTTAGTTGCCATGGCTTCTTTTGACTCAGGTTTACTACTGCTGTCATGGTAACTTCTCAAGATCCTCTAGTTGCTACATATTTTCTTATTAAGTTAGGGTTGTAGTTTGTCCTGCTGATCAGCTTTGTAGTTATTGAATAGCACCTATTATTTTTGTCTAGTTAAACACTCTTTTTGCTTGGCATTCATACCTATCCTATTGAGGGTAACGGTGGGACACTTACTGGATGAATATACTGAACACCTAAACAGGTTGCCAGTTTTGCGATGAGCAAAGCAGAGTGCCTGGAGATGAAATGATACAATATTTATTACAAATGTTCTGTGCACAAATAATCCCACTTACATCAGCACCAACAAGCTCAATAGCTTAGGCGCAATCTTACTACACGACTACAAAAGTGTGTGACTAATGAAAGTGTACATTGTACAACAAATAAATCATTTTGTTTTTCTAAAACTTGTGATCCTTAGCACGTACAATCCCGTCTGAAGTTAAATCCCAGTTGTAGTTCATAGATTTAAGACTATAAAAGAAAGTAAAGCCATTATTAGTCATCCTGCCTACCACCACTCACACATTCATTAGGAGTATTTTAAAATATAATCAAAATATACTACATGATCAAATGTTTGTGGAAGCATTTCTTAATTAGTTTCTTAACAATGTTTCTTAACAATTTGCTACGGGTAAGGCTTCCTATAATAGCTCAGCACAATGCAAGAACATAAAACACTTATTCTTAATTCAATTGCATTACAATGAATGATTTCTGAAACTGTTTTGTATTTGTAAAGGCAAAATTGAACATTAGAGGTCTGTCCTACCAGCAATGATCTAGCCAAACTTTTTTATTCGTGTATTTCCATACATATTTGTTGTATTGACTACACATGCATGATGTTAGGACAAATAAAAAGTGAATGCTGATAGTGTTTGATGTCTTAAAGGTGACCTCCAAAAAGGTGATGGTTTTGTTTTATTTTCATACCTTCAGTCAGTTACTTAAAGGAGCCAATGACCATTTGGATGACAATTATGTTCTAGAATGAATAAACTGGCAACTCACATTAACTACTCTTGGCCTGAATAATCAGTTAAATGAGCTGTATGTGGGATGACGGGCACAAACTGGTACTACAATAACATTCAAAATAATGTATCCCCCTTCCACAGACTAAAGATCCAGCAAGAATGTACAGCAATGCTAACTACTAACATACTAACCAATATTAGTGATGCTAGTGAATAGCCCAAATTCCATACTATGCATGAATATTAAATAATGACTAATTTGACCCATATTATGTCTCAATAACAATATGTCTCATATTACCATCATGACTGTGGGGATTTATATTCATACATGGTTTTATTTATTCAATAGCGTTTGAACAAGATGTGTAAAATGCCTAATGATAATTAAATTGTTGTTAGTTTCTAGAACAATTACCACTTAGCTCATTTAGAAATATTAACCTTTTGAAAACCACAGAAGATGTCTTGTGTGAGAATGTGTTTAACAAGAATTTGTAGAAATTATGTCCTTTGTTTTATCTTTATGTTTTGGGATTTTGAGGCTTGGAACTGTCAGACATTTGTAATCAGAAATGTTGCTTGCATCAGTTCAATAGCTACTGGCAACTGCACTGAAGATCGGCTACTGGATTCATGATTGGTAGATCAGTGCTATAGATAGCACTTGTTTTCAATAATGTAGAGATGTAACTGTTGTTACCTTGGTAGAGTGATGACTGAGACAACTCAAGTATTAAAAAAAATCACAAAATGACTTTAAAAGGTTACATGCTGTGACAAGTGATGCAATAAAAGTCTTTCATTTCACTCTCTGTGAGTGGCTGTTTGCTCTGAAAGCGATGCATGTGTTTTGGAATAAACCAAGTCATTAAAAAAGTAGCCACATCATTTTGGCGATCGAGTGTAAACACTTCAGTAGCAAGATAAAATTGGTAAAATGTCAATCATGAAACCTAAAATATCAGTGCAGCCCAAAAAAAATTCTGTATTATCATCAGCAAATTATAAAATTTCCCAAGCTTGACAGAAAGCTATTTTTAGCAGCTCTGAAAAGGCTGCTAATAAAACATTTTTGTGACAAGCAGTTCAAAAATGTCACAGTGATTTTACCAGTCATTTAACTGATGTTGCAGTGTGTAAATCGGTTTGTATTGCGTACCTGAGTGCCAACACCTGAGCAGCTCTGTAAGAATTCACCCTAGCCAACAAAATCTTGGTAAAATTACTGAAAGATGGCTACAAAAATTATTTTAAATAATAAATCCATTAGTTGAGTATGAAGATTAATTCAAATGTCATATAACGTACTTCAAAAAGTAATTACATCCTAAACCATAATCATTAAAGCATCAAGAACTGCAATTTAAAAGTTTGTACATCAATGTAAATGAATGTTGATCATCACTTAGCAGAACTGTTTTAATTTGGAAAACTTACAGGGTTTTTAAACACCAATTGAACATTTTGGCTCCTGCCACAACAGATCGATTGGATTCAAGTTGGAAGGTGATTACAAAACTTTAATGAGGATTGTTTGCATGCTGACTTGCCTGCTGCAAAACTAATAACTAAAACTTTGGGTCACAAACCTCTCAGATTAAACAGCATACTGCTTTGACAACCACAGACATGTAAGAACTTTCAAATAATGACTTGCTTTTATCACTGAATGAACTAGGTTGTTCATGTCAGCGTAGAAGTGACAGCAAAAAATACATTCAAAACACATCTGAATCTGGCAAGAATTAGATTTACTAAAATTAGTAATATCTACTTACACAAAAGTACATTTGTAGACTTTTATAGTCAATAAACCTATTCTACCTTGTTTTATAAAGGCATATGTCCTCTTTAAATGTGAAAGATGACTGACTGATGGCTGACTGTTCTTAAGATGTTTGTATTTTCACGACCTATTGGTTGTACCACTTTGAAAAGCTTCCTGCTGCTTCACATTATCAGACAGGTTCTAATTAAGTGATGATTCAGTTAAACAAGACTGGTAGTGTG
Organism: Ammoglanis amapaensis; assembly: GCA_028566735.1. Classification (NCBI taxonomy): domain Eukaryota; kingdom Metazoa; phylum Chordata; class Actinopteri; order Siluriformes; family Trichomycteridae; genus Ammoglanis; species Ammoglanis amapaensis. The sequence continues at coordinate 10,124 of JAOUQU010416905.1, forward strand.
ACTAGTGGAATTTAACAGAACTGTCAATTGAAAGTGAATTTACTGGTTGATGAAATAGCTAGAAAGGAAACTCAATTATCAGTTAATTATTTGTCATTAAAAGTAGCTTGATGGCCTAAAACTGAAAATTTGATTTGTAACAAATAGTAAAGATAAAAAGTCTCAATGGATCAGTTATAGCCCAATTATCTATAAACATACATGCCTGAATATAAAACATTTACCACATAGCTTCCTGGTCAACACTGTCTGATTAAAGAGTTTGTGGGAAAAGATGCAAAAAGCAAAACAAGATTTGATAAATGGATGTTAACTCAATTAATCCCTAGCATCATTCTAGCGTAATAATGATTTTAACATCAAATTAAAAAGCCTAACTGAAAAAATGCAAGAAGCTGTTAGAGTTAGTGCTGATGCATTAACAGACTGGCAGCAATCAATTTTTAATATTACACAGACCAAAGCTTATAATCACTTGGGTGATGCAAATCTACACAAATCTAAAAAACAAGCTCAAAAAGTCTTTCAGCATTCTTTAAATTACATTATACGGATCAAACTTAATCATTATAAAGATTTCATTTTTTGCAATGAAACACAGCAGCCATCCTGCACATGGTACTATTTATGTTCTCAGTCATCCAGGTCGGAGGCAACTGAATTCCTTTGAGATTTCGAAGACACTTCACCTCTCATCTAAAAAGCCCAAAGTCCAGTTAACTTTAAATAAAGTTTTCAAAACTCTGAACAAACAAGGTAAAGGCAGGTTTAGTTTATCTGACATGGTATTGAAGGTATAAGTGTGCTGGTCTGGTCATCCCTGCAGTTTAAAATATACTTATTGCCAGGACACACATCTTTATGTTCCACATCATGCGAACAGCTTGAGAAAGAAGACATGCAGCACTAATGTTTAAGCAGCACAAGTAGAATAATACATTGAAAGTTTCAAACTTCCAAAATTCATGTTTACATCAACAATTCCAAATATAAGACTAGAAATGTCCACCTCTGACAAAAATTTATTTAAACAAACAATACATGATATAAACAGAAAACTCCCAAAGCATGCTGCTTTGTGCTGGACGTTTGTTTTTATAATTAAAAAACACAACCTCTCAGATCAGACAACCCCTAATAATTCCAAGAACATCCTTATAACATTCATTAAAATGTCTTGTTGCAGCACAATGTAAGTAGTACAGCACTTACACTGTACATAACAGACCTTTATCACCCATAAAACTCAATCAGCAGCCTCTTGATTCTTTCTCAAGTCTTTCCAAAACTTGTACTTCACTAATTGGTGCTGTAACTTTAATAACTTTCTCTCTGGATTTACTGCCCTGTAATAAAAAAAGAATGTAAAAACCCAGTATGATATGACATGGAAGGCATATTATTCATTATGAACATTGCTATTAGATTTCTCTGTATCAGATTAAGTGTGCAGTACCTTGTCCAGTGTTATTTCACTCTTCTTCAGCTCTAATACTTTGCTCAAATAGCGCACTAGTTCTGCATTGGCCTCTCCGTCTGTGGGGGGTGCTGCAATAGCAACCCCTACTGAGTCTGCACTTACATCTTCAAGCAGAGTTAAAGCATTAGCAAGATTATTATATTTATGTGCACAATAAGAACAGTCAACAACTAAACTTATCTCAACCTGTAATGGCATTTTGCTTTGCTCCTGGCTTGGCATGTATTGCTATTGTAATCGCACCATCTTTGAGGATGGAAACTGGGCTGGGTGGTGTTTCAGGTTGCTTCTTTTGAGCTATTTTGCTCTGATGAGAAAACAAACTCAATATTAGGAACATAACAGTTAACTGTGAATAAAAAGTTTACTGTGATGACACTAAATGCTTGTTTATTGGAATTTAAATATCATTAGACTTTGGTTACATTATCAATTTAAAAGATTATACACAGTCGTGGATGATGTAGTATCTCCATTTAATCTCACTGGTAAGTATTTAAACACTGGGTAGAAATAAGAGCACCTGGAGTAAAGTAAACCCCTGCAAAGAATGGAAAGAACATGTAAACTTTATACAAAAAAAGTTACACGCCGTGCAGCTGTAGCCTGGTGGTTAGAGAACATGGTTTGTTATCTGATGGTTGACAGATCATGACTGAAATGCCCTTGAACAAGACGCCTCACCCCAACTGCTTCCTGGACGCCACGGTTAGGGATGCCTACTGCTCAAGACACGCCAACTAGTGTGTGTTCTCTATTCGGTGTGTAATCTCATGTCTGTGTTTCACTGCCAATTGGGTTAAACGATGAGGGCTGATTGTGCTGTGCGTGTGCGTGTGTGTGTGTGTGTGTGTCTGTAAGCACAGTGGTGAAAATTTTTCATTTTTATTCTAATTGTAAAAAAAAAACTTTACTTTCTTTTTTTTTACAGCCACATCAAAACAGAACTGTTCAGCGAATCACTGAAATGGTGTGCAAACAAATATGTTAAAACCATACTATAAACAAACCATTAAATCATTTTAACATTGTGTTTTCAAAATGACTAAACCATAGCAAATGTAATAATATATTTTAAGATTTCACATGTTTTAAACTGAAACATAAATTTAGTTTGGGATTAAGCGGTTGGCACTGATGCCTCACAGGGAGAGGTTCCAGGTTCTATTCCTGAGTAAATCTGGGACTTTCTGTCTGGAGTTTGCATGTTCTCCTCAAGTCGTCGTGGGTTTTCCTCTGGGAATTCCAGTTTCCTCCCACAGTCCAAACAGTGAAAGTGATGTATGCGTGTACCTTCATGGAATTAAATTAAACACTACCCTTTTCTGTTAGTAAACTGATTATAATTACTTGCGAGAACACAAAAATGATATAATTGACAGAAGAAAAGAAAATAATACCTGGTGTAAATACAAACAAGTGAAAATGAACAAATGTGTGTTTGTTACATGATTGTAGATGATAACAATAAACTACTAAAGTTAAACACAACGAATGTATTATTATTTTTAACAATAAAGCAACACTTGAATTGCTAAATTTGCTGAAATTTACACAAGCCTCTAATATAATGAAATTGTCTTTATGTTTATACACTTTGTTGTTTGGATAAATAAACTGCTGTTTCCTACCGGTTTGTCTTTTTTGGGCATCTTTGTGGGAAACACAGAGAGAAGTCTACTTTTATTTTCACACACTGTAATCAGCGATAATCTCGTTAAACCACGTTGTACTGTTCTGCAGTACATAAAGTCCACATTAATAATAATTAAACTTAATAATTTACAAAACCGAAACACCAACATCGAGCACTAACCGCTGTCTAGTGCTGCGCAGGCGTCAAAACTGCAGCGTTTTTAAAGTCAACATTGCGCCGCTAATGCGCAAACGCTTTAAAACGATTGACACGATTTGTGACGTCACTCTGGTTTCTGCCTCCGCACAATCTTTTGCAAATGCATGTCGCAAGGGCTGGGAGTTTATCAGTACTTTAAATCTTAATCAACAAGTAAAATCCAATATGCAATATGCCCTACCTGAATCACTGCCTGGCAGTGGTAATGGACATTTTAATTCTAATTACAGTCAATTTTCAATTTGAAAGCTTTTCCAGGTTACACTTAATCGTTTGCTTTTATTAATATAACCCTTGCTAATCATCCAGCTAAAAAACAGCTGATCAAAACACACCATATTCTGGTCGTCTTTAGCTTGTTAACTAACTTTTGACCAGCATTGGGTGTTTTATTCCTTGATGGTTAGTTGGTCTTAAGCAAAACTTACAGTAAGGTCATGCCAAATAAAGACATATAAAACACTAACTAACAAATCAATACAAAACAATAAAGTAAAATATATTTGTAGCTGTGTAGCAGAGTCTGGATTTGAACATTTGAACCCCCATGAGTTTCTGGTAGATAACAAGTCACATCTATGTCATGGGCAATTTGGTCTCTTCAATTCGCCTCCTCTGCATGTTTTTTGGACTGTGGGAAGAAACTGGAGTACCCGGAGTAAACTCCATACAGAAAGTCTTTGGCCGACCCAAGATTCTACCCCAAAACTTCATGCAGTAAAGCAACAGTACAAACCACTAAGCCACCATGCCACAGCTGCAATCCAGGTTTCATACACCATAGTTTTTTTTGTTGCTGTTTTAAACTTTACAGGCATTCTGGGCTCCCTGTCCCTCCCCCATAAGTTCACTGCAGACAGGGGGAGGATCAGACAAAAACACTTTCACTCACTTCACAAGGACTACTACATGAAATACAGCATGGGTTTTACAGCTTATATGTTAAAGTTCAATAGCATACTGAAGTAAACTAAATATATTCACAATGGAAAACAGTCAAGATGTGGATGAAAACCCTTATCTCTGGTAATAATGGGATTTTTTTCTGTTTGTACTCTCTACCATTTATTATTACAATGCATGATACAGTACCACACTGAATAGAAGTTTGCAATTTATTTTAAAATGTTATTAAAATGTCAAAGCAGCAGGTTAATATGCACATTTTAGTAAAAGTTAAAGTGGTCATTGTGACTAATAGTGGACTTATGCACTTTCTTTCCTAATATTAAATAAAAATTTAAAAATTAAATGAAAATGACTTACAGGTACACCTACATTTACAAAAGGTTACGAACTATGAAATAGCCATAAAAATGTATAAATGTATGTTGTATTAGTAAGTGCCTTGTTACAGATCAGACACCTTCCAGGAGCAAAAATCTGAAATTAAATCTAAAATCTGATTTTCACACACACACACACACACACACACACACACACACACACACACACACACACACACACACACACACACATTTCTATACCACTTCAATACTAAAAACATAATTAGAAGGCATGCATGAAAAAGCTTTTCTTTCATTTAGCCATAACGTAAACCTACAGAGTTTGAATAAGACACTACTGAAACCAGATTCTACAGTCAGACAATAGTGCTTAGTGGCACCAAGTTTTATGAGTTGTTATATAGAAAGGCTACTAAGTACCATTATGGAAACTATTGGAAATGGACATTCATTAAATACAGTTTGTAAGATTTCCAGTATGAGTTTCAGCTCATTTACAACAAAGGCATCTTCCTTTATTCTATATTTAACAGAACTGCTAGTTATTGTGTTGTGGATTATAATGATTCATGTTGTATTTCTAGTTTTCAGAGAACACCATCTTTGCGTCGCAAATGGAGAAAACGTTATGGAGGCTTGGATGGTAACAAATTGCTGGAGCCAAACAAGGAGGACATGAGAGGTATAAAATGATAATGCTATTCTTTACTGTAATGTGTAAGTTATCTGTTCTGTTTCAGTCTGATATTTTCCATGACAGTACCCTGTGGGTGTAGGTGTAGTCCCAGTTAAAATAATTCTTTCAGTCAGATCTAGCAACAGTAGCTGATTAGTTTTATTACACGTTTGACTTCTACATGGTTCAACAGATAAAAAGATTAAACATATTTAGAGGAATAAAAATATGCTCAACCTGGAAGCACAAAACAACTCAAAAGGCAAGAGTCAGTATTAAATACAGCTGTTATGAGTGGGTGTGCCAGGAAAGAAGTGTCAATTGTGCGAGCTCAGAATAGTGATGTTATGGTGGACTGTCTGTCTATTTAAGTTTAGTGTGAGCTACTTAAAATTCATTCATTCAGTTTATATCTGCACTTAAAACTAGCCATAATCTCTGTGGGTCCAGGAGTACCTGACAATAGCAAACCTTGCATTTGATTACTTCCAAAATAAAATAAGTTTTTAGCAACTCAAATTGGTTAGACTGCATATATTTGAAACTGGAACATTTAGAGGAAACATATCTCTTAATTTAAATGACAATCATGAATAAATGAACATTTTTAGAGTTCTATTTTAGAAGCTAGAAATCGCAGAGATTATGTTTGATATATTTTGTAAATACTTACATACTTTTACAAGACTTTATAAAGAACTTTTTGAGCTCCTTGTTAGCTCTCACTCATTTTTCTTTTAAATAAAACAGAAAAACAACTCTTGGCTGATTGCAAATCTCTGGAATGTACAATTATAGTGGAGCATAGAATTAAAATGCTTCATGGTTAGATCGGTTCTTTTATTCTTTCCACTGGGTTGTGGAGGCTGGTTAACTTTAAAACTGCCAAAAGAGCCACAATAATTTAAGTCTAAATATTATGAACTGAACTTGAGAGTTATGAATAATAAATGTAAGTTCAATGAAAATGTACTCTAAGAGGAGCACACAATATTTAGAAGAGTTCCTCAGACAAGCTCTGGGGTGGCACAGTGGGAGAGTGATAGTGATTATTAGTTCAAATCCAGGCTCTGCTATCCAGACACTATTTGATCCTTGAGTAACCCTGTCTGTCTCAGGTGTGCAGTACAATGGCTGACTCTCAGCCCAGCTTCCAGTACTGTGCATGTGGATATGTACAGTATATACGACAAATAAGTGAAATTGTATTCTACTGTGAATCTGTTCTTTGCAGCTTCACATAATTTGTAGTGGATGTGTGTTTAAGAAAAGAAAGAAAACACAAATAGGCTGCACAATTTTAATGCCAATTATAAAGTAAGCAATTCAATATAGTATAATTTGACCTGTGCTTGTAAATAAGAGAACATAAGTACAACAGATAAACTAAATAATTCATTCTCTTTTCTGGTTTCTTGTCTACTTTTTCCCTTTGCGTAGAAATTGGTGTAATAACAGACAGCCACTCAAAGAAAAATGCAGCCCTCGTGAAGAAAACAGAATTTCAGGTGCATACTTGGATACAAGCTCAATCCTGTTCACCCTGTCACCATCACATCAACACATACACATAAACATTCAATTCACATGAATCCTAAAAAGGCTCTGAGCTTGTTAGAAGTCTGAGCTGTATAAACAGTAGGAGATTAAAGCTATTTCGCCACTTTGTAAAGTAATTTTTAGGTATCCAACACAATTACTTGCCAAGAGGCTTAACCAGATATCTGTACATTTTTAACATCATGAAAAGAACACTGTATCATACACGATGATGCATTGTTGGTGGCAGCATATAAACCTTTAGGAACCTGTCTGTGCATGTGTAATAAGCTCAGTCGTATAATAAAACCTTTGCTCCAGGCGCTTCTTGTTGCCGTTGTTCGCTGGATCAACATGCTTGTCAGTCGGCATGCTAGCCTTTAAAAGTAACAATTAGTTTTTCCTTCTGCAACACCTGCAGTTACATAGACATCAAGGAACCTGGTGCAACCATAAAGGCAATAGATTTGTATATCATCTATAGTGCAGGAAATACAGTGGATGTTTAAACTAGGGTAAACCTTTTTGTGCAACTTTGCCATCTATAAAGAATTTAATCAATGTTTTAAAATATGTATTGTGATAAATACACAAAACTATAATATGTTTGATTTGAACAAAACATTATTAGACAAAACCAATTATTGGCACTACTTTTATGGACATTCATCTTTAGCTCAGTCCGTTTTTTTAGCGTAGGTCTGGGATGGCTGTGGCCATCATTAATCATCAAATTGTTCTATACAGATTTTGTTTTGGAACTGATAATTCTAATACTTTATATAGTCCAATATTATCTATGGACTGTGTATAGTAACTAAATTTATTTAATCATGTTACAGTAATTCAGTACTTTTTTTGTAGATTTTATAACCTGTACTTTAACCTTAATAAGCATTGTAATTAATTCCATTTTAAGTCACATCCCTTACTGAGTAAAAAGAAAACACACTAAAATCATGTTTGGGTAATGCCACAGTGAAGATGGTTGCCAGATTGCAGTGGTTTCCAGCCATGGTCTATTTTAAAATAGGTATAAATGCCTAGAAATTATACAGCCTGACAACACAGCACACAGACAAACTCGTACGTGACACAGGTTTATAATTTAAAAAGCCCACAAGTCCCATTACAAAGTAATATTTATGATTTAATGATTGTTACATTAGTTGATTTAAAATAATTACAATATAAAATATTACAATTATTAAACAAAATCTAGATGATTCCAAAAATCTGTGGCGACAATAGTACTTTTTTGACAACAATACTTTAGTACTTTTAGTCTATAGTACCATCTATATATGAATGTATTTTGAATAAATACACAACAAACTGATTTACTTTTGGGTATACATTTACTGACTGTAAGCAAGCACCTGTGTACACTTTTTTACCACTTGTATTCCATTTAAGACTTCCCAGTGACATTGTGACATTTGCGTGGTGACCACCATTCTCAACACTGCAATAACACATTTGTTGTATATTGTATTATATGTAATATATTGTATTATATGTTGTATATTGTATTATATGTAATATATTGTATTATATGTTAAACTGTTGCAGCCATGTTTAGGTGATTTTTTAACAATAACCAGAAGAACCTTAAGTACACAAAACATGTTGTATGATCATTATGTACGGTGATGTATAATTTGTGTTGAACTTTTAGTTGTATTTTATTAATGGCCACTATTTTATTCTCTTCTAAACTATTCACTTCTCTGCAATGAAAAAGAGCTACAACTAAACCACTTAGTTCCTTGTATCTTTGCAGAACAGATAATGGTAAACCACAGAATGGTTTACCACCAATTAGATTGGTGGAGAATGTAAAACTGTCTCTTCTGATTAATAGATTAATAAACACAGTGATTGTAAAACAATAAATTAATTTACATACCAGATATAAATGTAACCTGACTGTATCTAAAAATGCTTAGTTAGTACTGTGTAGCTTTATTAGTTGTATACACTTTAACATGGCTAACTTTTGTCTTGGTCTTTGGGTGTTTAGACATTAAAAAAGTGTAAGTAATATGAAATTTGACATTTCACAACTTGTCTGTGTATAATGTTGTGTTTTAAAATATCCAGGAGACTAGTCTTACAAAAAGCCTTCTAAATCCATTGCCAAGAAATTCAGTACCATCTCCGCGGCACGTCAACTTTGTGGCTCCAGGCTCAGCAGGTAAAGATAAACAATAAAGCGGTCCAACAGAATGTTTCATTTTGGGTAACATGTGAAACCAAATTGCCACACCCAAACTTTAAACCACACATCAGACAGTGCATTTAAACCACCATCTTTTTATAATAATTCCATGTGACTTCGAGTCTTACGGCTCCAAATTCATTTCCTTTGCTTATGTTGCTTCCTGAAACCATGTGGAGTTCAGCTGTGAGTGTTTCTTACTTGGGACTGATTATTTGCACCCAATGTATGTGGTGCTCAATACAGCAACTACGAATAAATTATTAGTCAGTCACACAGTGATTGTACACAGTGATTAAAGCCACCCAGCATAATAAACAAAGCAAATCCAAGCTGATCACAATTTGCTACAACTACTCACAAGTAGTTCTGGTGCATCAAGGCTGATTTTAATGGCTTGCAGACAGGCAGTGTTAGGAATGAACCGGAATGAAAGAATTTTAAATTTAATAAGCTAATTATTTAAAGTTGTATGTGTTTTCCCAGTTGTATAAAACACAAATGATTTCCACATATCAGTTTTCTTGAATATCTTTTAAAGATTTTTACATTTTATTTTGCATCAAATCCATTATTAAACCATTGGGACAGTTATGGAAACTGTCTGCTTAGATGTAATTGTCAAAGCTGTTTTGTGATAATGATTATTGTAAAAAGTGCTATAAATGTAATTGCGGCTGTAAATTCCAGATACATTTTCCTTAGTTAAGTAAACTATCTGAGATATTTTATATTTTTTGCAACACACTTTCCATTCCATTGACTAATATATAATAAGCCTTATACTAAAAGTATAGACTAGAGGGAGAATGTTAAACATGCACTTATTTAGCAGTTGTTTTTTAAAGAAACTGTTAATCATATTGATATTGATTTTGAAGCTCAGAAGTCAATTTGGCACATTATGCTGAAAAATTTGAGAAGCGGCTTATCTTTCGTGACCTGTCATCACAGTGTGTTTTTGTGTATTGCTTTATCAGCCTTTGCAAGCACGAAACCATGCATCACTTATACTGAACAGGACCGAACCCTCACTACCCAACCCTGGCTAAACATCAATAAAACTGAATCTCAAAATAGCCAGAGCAGAAGGAAAGTGTAAGTTTTGTACTTTTCTATTGCACACTCAGACGAAAAAGTACTTAAGATAATCTCGTTCCTGGCTTTCTTTAGGGCTGTGGATTTGCTGTTTGAAAGCTTTGCCTACGGGGGAAGAGTCAGCACCAATCATTTCTTTGAGGTACGTGAGAAAGCATTAATGCTTTCAAGCAATATTTCTGTTAGGAGTATTTTAATGCTGCATGTTTTTCTCAGAATACGTGGAGCTCGGGCATCTTAAGAACTGATCCACGTATTAAAGACTGCTATGCTTTGATGAAGAAACTGCAAGATGATGATGGAGCTGTGGACAGGAATACTTTCCAAAGGTCTTAATAACCTATTTAAACCAGAACCTCATTGCAATATAAAAATGTAGTAACACTATGCTTGTCTTTGACAGGTGTGTGACAGGCTTTGTATCTTTCATTTTGAAAGCAGTGCAAGGTCGATTTGTCATTCCAGATTTCTTCACATTTGCTGAAGAGACTCAAAAGTTATTTATTAAATGTAAACAGCTGTCTTCTGTTAAGGTTTGTATAGATCAGTTTGCATTGTCATATGTATTTATCATAAAGGACACAACATTGTGTACATAGAAAAGCCATATATGGGTACATAAAACATACCAAAGTGCTTTGTTAGATTCAGATTGAGAGTATGATGCACTGAACTTAATGTAAAATAATGTTCTTTGAGACTTTGTGTCATATTATTATACTACTAGTGATCAGAAGAGTGCTTCCCACCTTTACCCCAGTAAATTCTGCCCAATGTGAACCAAAATATGATAAACAATGCTAAACACAATACATAATTTAATACTTAAAAGACAAATGTTCAAAGCAAAGATCTTCTTGTTGATGAAACGAAAGCATTCAATTAATTCTTCATTGTTATTAAGGATCCATATTTTGGCCAATAAAATATTACCCCCCCTCCATTTACCACCATTTGTTAATTATGAATATTTTACCTTAACAGGAGAAAGATGAGGGAACCGAAGGCAGTGGGAAGTGGGGGGCCTCAATCTGCACAGTGGATGGTCAAAGGTATTAAAGAAGTATTTCTTGAACATTAAATGTCTTGATATATATATAGATATAGATATATAGATCTG
>JAOUQU010416906.1:0-11034 GCA_028566735.1 Ammoglanis amapaensis
ACACACACACACACACACACACACACACACACACACACACACACACACACACACACACACACACACACACACGCAACCTGACCAATGAAATTCAAATATATTAAAAATACTTCATGGTAATGAATGAAAGAGACAGTTCCCAAACATGAGCACCCAAACATGCAAACTTTACATATACACAGAAAGAATCATGAATGTTTATAAATATACATTCAAATAGGCAATTTGGGTCCTTTCTTTGTAGTTTTTCATGTTTCCTTTCAAAGTCTAAAACCATGTAGCCAGGCTAACTGGAGTCACTGAATTGTCATATGGGGGTTTGTCATAGGAGGCTTGTGGTTATACAAAATTCTGATATGTCAGGCATTTTTTAAACTCTCAGTGACACTGTGAAATATTTAGTATAATTTATGTATTTGTGTAAGCATTAAAACAGTTTTGGAATGTACTGAGGTCCCAGGAACTGATTTCTGCATCATCTGTTTTTGATATTATTTTTTTACAAAGTAATCGCAGGTGTAAATGTAAGCCTTGTCTGATAATAACCATGCAAACAAGACAGTTTACTAAAAATAAATCCAATACTTAAATACTTTAAATCCAAACAAAGAAGCTGTTGCTTATTCATGTTGATTCAAAAAAGAAATTAGAAATGTTTCCCTAAATACACAACAATCTATTGTTAATCAACCTGTTTGTTATGTTATCACTATACGTACTTTGTCAGGATTAGTATTGTAATACTATCTGAATAACAAACGTAAAACAAGACTAGCAGAGGTAAACTTGTTATTGTAGTCAAACTGTGTCTGATTTGTACAGGGAAAGGTTGAGATGTCACTGGAGATAGTTTCAGAGCAGGAACATGATGAAAGGCCTGCAGGTATGGGCAGAGATGAGCCAAATATGAACCCTCGTTTGGAAGAGCCACAGTAAGTGAATCTATAAACCTCTACACACTGTTTAAATCTCTGTGGATCTGGTTTATGGTTTCATCTGAACAAGTAGTAAAGACTTTATATAGTGGAAAAATACTTTGGATTAGGCTTTTTTGTATTATCTAAATCAGAAGCAAACTTTCCAAGCCATTCACAGATTGGCAAAGACATGTTTAGCAAAGATGTGTGAACAGATGTGGGTTGGAGCTGGGTTAAGGCTATGCTAAAACATGTTTGAATAATCCAAGTGTCTGAAGCTACACAGTAACATATCTTTATTTACATACGTATAAACTGGACACAAAAAGATTCACAATTTTATTATTTTTTTTTAAATATAAATCAGTGAATTAACAGATAATATTATGCTATATTTCCGCAGACGTCCTGAGACATCCTTCCTGTGGTTCTCCTCTCCTTTTAAAACTCTTAAGTTTATAGTGTGGAGAAGGTTTAAATGGCTGATCTTGGCTTTGATTCTCCTCTTCTTTATTCTGCTGTTCTTTGGAATCTTCCTCTACTCCTTCCCGGTAAGAGAAGTGTGTGTGTGTGTGTGTGTGTGTGTGTGTGTGTGTGTGTGTGTGTGTGTGTGTGTGTGTGTGTGTGTGTGTGTGGGAAGATTGTTTGGTTTTAATGTAATTTAGATTAAGTAGAAAATTGAGAGATTAGATGAGATAGTGCTTACTCTGTACATAGAAAACACAATTCAACCATCTGTCAGTAAAACCAGTAGAATTATTTTCTCTGTACTTATGTCAGTTAAATAAAAACTCAAAGAACAAAATGTCCCTGCTTTTCTGGACATGGAGTTTGTACATTCCTTTTATGTGTGTAATGGAGTGTTTACAAGGACTTCTAGTTGTTTGACATCCTACCCAAACCGACATCATTCTTTAGTTTCCTAGAGACTGCCTTATGCAGCTCATGTGTATTTATAGTGTGTGTGTGTGTGTGTGTGTGTGTGTGTGTGTTATAGACTCCTCAGAGCAATCTGAACTCCATGCAGGGGTGAGTCAAACTCAGGATGGCCTTGGTGGGGGTCAGAAAGGAGGTGAAGGAACATCTGAGTGTCAGCCTGCCCGAACGGTAGCATCAATAGACAAATCTTGATCATCACTGTCACTAGTAGTGTGTGTGTGTGTGGGGGGGGGGGGGGGACTGTGAGTTTTTGCTATCCAGTTTGCTATCAGACTTTCTGGTCACTAGCTACAGACGAGGTTCAATTCCTAATCAAAGAACTTCTGTTACTATGAGGCAGCCATGTGGTTAGAGAACTGGGCTCGTGATCAGAAGGTTGCCGGTTTGCTACAGAGAGTTGACCAGTCATGATTGAAGTGCTCTTGGGTTAAATGCTAGTGGCTAGGTACCTATGTTTTCTCCAATTACCATGTTTCTGGAACTGGCAGGAAACCGAAGCACTCAGAGGAAACCCATGGAGACACAAACAAATGGTACACAGATAGGTAATGGATTGGCAAGCCTTGGAATCGAAGCCTGTACCTACCCGGGTGACAGTGTTTTCCACAGAACTACTGTTCATTCGGTGCAATAACTAGGACTGCTTAATAAATCTTTTAGTTTGTTATTTTTGAGGCATATTTACAGTGTGTGTGTGTGTGTGTGTGTGTGTGTGTCAGTGTCATAAGTACATTGTTCAGGCAGAGGTGCTTCATAACAGCTGGCTTTTGGATGAATCACTGACAGGATTCATCCAAACACTCAGAGATCTGGAGCGCAATGAAATGAGAGGTAAGCACAACTGTCAATCAATTTCACCCTGTGGAACTTTCTTACTTTGGTTCTTTCTTTGGCACAAAACATTTTCCAGTAAATGTATTTATTCTCTCTCAACCCAGTAGTTTCTAATTATATTTACTGTAATTCTATTTAATCACTCTTTTGTGGATTAAGCTTTGGAATATGTGTATAATTGTGGGCCACGTCTATTCACCAGTTTCAAGACATCTCAGACATGGGTTGTTAAAGAAGCAACATGGGTGCTCAGGCGGCACAGCATGATAATTTGCTAGCACACCAACCCTGCCTGAAATTCTGTATTCCCAAGTTTCCGTCTTGGCCCTCTAGCAACATTGGCTCATGCCACTGAGATGCTCTATTTGATTCAAATGTTTATGTTTGTGGAAGTAGGGAGTCAGGGTAGTACTTGGAAGGCTCAGAAATGCTCCTACGACCGATGTGGGATATTTAAATGCTGTGTGTGACATGTTGCATTGTCTTTCTGAAAGATCCCAGCCACCCCAGGGTAGACGATCTATTTTTGTGTATGTGAGCTGCCAGGATGGATTTAATCCCAAATCGTGTTAAGAATATCTTACACTCTTTTTATCATCAACATTTATATGGTGGAGGTATTGTGTAACAGTCAAATCAATCTGCTTCTTGGAACCTCTTATGGGGTTCAAGAAAGGGAGAACTTTACTGACAGAAAAAAAGAGATACTTGTTAAGTGTTTATGTTTACCTGTCAGGTTGGTAGCACTGCTGAGATTTGAAATTGAGAGCAAGAATACCCTTTAGTGGTTAACTTTTTAAAAACAGACACAAATAATATTACTAATGCCTCAGCTGTTTCAGATGGATGGATGGATGACTGGTAGGCTGGCTGGATAGATATGAATAAAACATTCGTAGATATCTGGTGTAATTAAATGTGTGAACATTTTTATTTTATTTTTAGATCTGGCCACAGACACACGTGACAAGGCTTTCAGCAAAGCCTGCCATCCATATCATATTTATTAATGTACACTGTCTTTGTTAAATAACCATAATAAAATACAATTGTCAGCTCTCATCTGCCCTTCACTAATTTAAATTTGGGTTCATGTGTTAATTATAGTTGAAGCAGGCCGAGCAGATTTCACTCACCTCTTTGATTAATAAGCACCCTGCTATGCCATATTAAAGTTAATAAATACATCTGGAAATACAGAACGAGTCTGCACTGGACCAGGGCCACTATAAAACATAGTATCCATTGTGTGTTCGGTCATAATGCCAGATTGCCAGCTGCATTAACATAGTGCGTGAAAAATAAATAAAAGTAATCAAATTCAACACACTTTCTGGACAAATTTGATGAAGTTACATATCATTTAAATCCACTCTAGATTTGTGTCTGCTCACTGTTTTTCTTTTAAACTTGTGGATTCTGACATTAATTATTGCACACCTTGTGTTTGTGTGTGTGTGTTGTGTTATTTAATATTTCCCTAAATATATGTAATAGCCTTAACAAGTATTCACAAACAAGGATTTTGAATAATTTCATGCTCCCACAAACAAGAAAACATTGTGAGGATGGTTCCTGTCTATACATGACCACCATTGCAAAAAGCACAGTGCATAAAGATATTTACGAGCCACTGTTTGGTAGAAGATCTCAGATTCCTAACCTCACCCCAATTTAAAGACGTTTGAGATGAATTATAGCTGATTTAAGCTTTCTTTCTGGAGTAATGTCAAACATTCAAATATAAATGCTCCTAAACCTTTTGGAAAGCCTTCCTAGAACAGTAAAGCTTTTATAGCTGCAGAAAACCCGAGTTTCAGAAAGAGAATTAACTTGCTTTACCCACATGATTACAACAATCTGCCAGCCATTCTCGGGTCTGCCCCCACCAATAGCGATGCTCTAGTTGCCTTGCCTGATAAATTATTTCATACAGTATTTACATTTTCAGCCTTTCACAGACAACTTGATACAACTTGCAGTACTTTGACAGCACAATATAAGCAATTGATAGTTTAGGGCCTTGCACAAAATCCCAACAACTACAACCAGAGACTTTCTAATTACTGGTCCGGTTTTTGCTTTAGCAACAGCCATGCTAGGAGCAGCAATAGGCTTGTTTGGACGTCATGAACTGATGAGCAGTAACCTTGGTTACCATGTACTATTGGCGTATGTGTTGTCGTATATTTGTTGAGAACAGTCAGTACCAATAGTGACAGAGAGCACTGCATGTGTTTCTGTTTTATTTCCCAGGAAGCCTGTAGAAATGGGTCAATGGGACATCAAATGAAGCTGCCTCTTGGCCTTTCATGCACTTGGTATTTTTGGTGAAAAAGGAATTAAATTAACCTAATTTAGGTGTCCCCCAGTGGAATAGTGTGATAAGACCCAACACACAGTATAACCACACGAGGGGTGGCCAGACCAACCTAGCTTAGCCTAGCCTGATTGGGTTTAGCACACTGAACTCTGTTTCACTGCATCAGTAACAAATTAATTTTACTACTGCTATCTCGGTCAGGGTCATGATGGTTTTGTATTCCCTGTAATCACTGGGGCTTCATAACATGGACACAGCCAACTGAACACTTCATCATGGCCATTTTTTTAGACATCGATGTTCATGGTGTTCTGTCTCTTATATTGTTGTATACACTATTTGCACTAATACTTTTCTGATAGAGAACTAATGCTAATGCTAGCTGCTAATAGTATTAACACACTTCTGTATATGATTTTTTATTGTGGAATACAGTGTTAGCTTTACACCAGAAGTACCGATACCTGTGTCCTTAAGTCTAATAGTTGTTCTTGAAGAACTTTCATTCATATTCACCATTCACCGTTTACTCTGTCGTTTATTATAGAATATTAAAATGTGTAAAACTTCTAGACCAATTTTATTTAAAAAAATCATTGAGGATTGGTGACATTTACACCAGTAAACCCATTTTCCAGTTACTTTTAGTTAATAGTTTAATAAAGGTATTCAGTGACAATACACCCCAAGTAAATTGAACAATTATCAAACATAGGTTTCGTCTTTGTTGTGTATTTAACATTTAAGTACTAAAGAAGGAATAAGATATGGGGAAAACATTTCATGCTAATGTATTTAAGAGCAAATAAAAGTGCTAAACAAATAAAAACTAGCTGAACTTATTCTGAATTGTGTATTTAAGTGAAGCATTTGAACTCTCTTCTACCTTTTGTAAACTAATGATTTAAAAAAGGACCTTAAATTATTTAAAAATTGAACGTTTTAGGAACGTTTTTGAAACTTAATTTCGTTAGCTGCGTTTGCACCTGCTAATAGCAGCTAACAGATTAGCCATGGTTGTGTCTGAATGTGTTCAATAATAATAATAAAAACTTTAGGTTTAGGTTTTTTAGCTTTGTTTTTTATATCTGCTATTGACACAATCCTGGATGTAAAACTATTATATGATTATTTAATTTTAAGTGTTATATATCTTAGAGGGCGCTTGGACGAATGCAGATTTGAGATGGAACAACACTGCCATCTAGCAACTTTTTAGTCCTATTAGAATTACACCTTATTGCCCAAAGTATGTGGACATCCGTGCTAATTATTGGGAGGCTTTCTACAGTTAACAGCTACAAGTTAACACAACGGTTTCCATCGTAACCATTACCTTAACCATAGTAAACATTACCTAACCCAGAGTAAACATTATCTTACCCAATTACTTTACCCCATAGTAAATATTACCTTACCCTTTGACCTTACCCATAGTCAACATTACCCTTGTCATAGTAAACATTATCTTACCCACTGACCTTAGCCATATGAAGCATTGCCATACTTAATTACTTTAACCATAGTAAACATTACCACTGACCTTACCCACAGTGAACGTTTCCTCACCCATAGTAAACATTACCTTACCATTTGACCTTACCCATAGTAAACATTACCTTACCCAGCCACAATACCCGAAGTAAACATTGCCTCAACCAATTACCTATTCATATTAAACCTTACCTTACCCTTAGTACTTTACTCCAAGTAGACAACTAGTTAATAAATATGTTTATTCCATGTTAGAACAATCTTATTTTAATGCAATCAATAAGAGCAAAATATCACAATAGTTTAAGTGTTATAACTGGATTTTTAAAGACTGATGGACCTAAATGTTGTGAAATGTTGTTACACTTAGATAAACATTTTAGCCTAACAAAAACAAAATTGTAGGTGATTTTTATTAGTGAAAAGTTATTTGGAACGTTTTCTTTTAGCCATGCCTAAGGTCACTTTTTGCCACTTGGTCTAGAAAAGCATTAGTGTTTGAAAATGCTGAAGAAAAGACTTTTTAGTCCACAAAGCCTTTACACCTATAACTAAATCTAGTTTCTATGAACCTGTTTTTTTGTTTCCAAAGTGACACCACAACCATATAGTAGCAGGTAAAATCACTTTACACTACAAAGTTCTTAATACTATGATTGTTGTTCATTTGCAGTGGGTGAATATAAGACAGAGGCGCAGAAATCTTCTACAAATCTAGATCAACCCGATACCGAGGGTCCAAAACCGTCAAAAACTGGGCGCAAGACCAAAGACAAGGAGAAGTCTGCATCCATGTCTGGATCCAGGATTGTACAAGTCAGTGTGCACGTTAAGTGCTTTATTAAAACACATATTTCATAATCGTTTCACAATGTTGCTCCACGTTGCTCTACGTTGTTTACGCCTATTGGGATTTCTTTGGCATAGCAATAAGATTCAACATAGGAATTATGATTTAAGCAGACTAGTTGATTACTAATTAAAGTATTTGTAGATTGTGAGTCATACTGCTTATGGCTCATGCTTTCATAGAGATGGAATTATTGACAAACTAATGTTTTTTGTGACATGCCTATATGACTTCCTGTATTTTTGGCCATGTATTTTTGGCCATGTATTTTTGTCTGTTATTATGACCTGAAAATTCAAATTATAATGTGATTGTGATTTGTTTTTGCATTTGTATGCCACTGTGTATGGCGGTGTGTCGCTTTGAATGGGGGTGCTGGTTTAGATCCTGGACACGAGTAAGCCCCACTGGATTCTCCGTCTGGTGAGTGAGCAGTCTGTTTCAGAGAGAATTGAAGTAAGAAAGGATACCGAGAGACTGGAGCAAATCAAAGCCATCAAACAAGCATGGGAGGCTGCAAAACCAGGACGAGCAGAAAAGGTCTGTCATGGAGTGGATTCAGAACACTTGACCTCTTGCAAAAATATATTGTTTTGTTGATTTGCTTTTCAAATGAATAGTGAGAGATTTTTTGGATACTTGCTATGAGCTTTTTTCATCTAGGTTTAGCCAATATAGCACTTTTTATTTAAGATATTCTCAGTATTGAACAAGTTTGATGGTGAGCATGTATGAGCTTCTGTTGTCCTTTTTGTAATGAATAAAGATCTAATTTTCTTTGGATACTCAACATAACCTAGATTTAGGAAGTTCATCCAATTTTCATGGTCGATCCTTTTAAGCTCCAACTGATTGGATAGTGAACATCTCTAAATCTGTAAAAGTTTCAGGTCCCATCACAGTCATTCATTAGTGATTGTTAATATGTCTAATTCTGTACCTGCTTACGGCCTTTTGGGGTGCAATTAATGTTGCGAGTCGTTTTTCCCAGCTGTCTCGTTTAACACTATCATATTTGATATTTAACATCTGTTAACATTGATTTTAAGGTCTCTCCATAGATGGGAATTATAGCTCTTTAAAGGGATCCATTTTGGTTCTGTTGCTTTTAAAGTGCTATTTAAAAACATTGCTCTTAGTAGCTGCTCTTCAGGCACTACTTTATAGCATACTTATATCAATTCTAACAATGCAGGTCTAATTCACGAGAAAAAGTATTGTTCTAAAGTTTAGACATTAACAAGAAGACTATCTTAATGGCAATAGTTAAACAACAATACTTACACAATATTACAAGTAAATAAGGTTTAGGCGGTTTTGAACAATAATAGTTTCAGACTAAAATTACAACAATTATGCATTTTGCTGTACTCTGCAATGGACTGGCGCCTTGTTTAGGTGTTAAGTGTATTTTGCAAGTGTGTGTCCCACCATGGTTCTAAATAAGATTAAGTGGTGTTAAAACTAAAATGTTGAATGGATGGATGGATGGATAGTTATTCAATTTTTGGACACAAGCTCTGACGACCTTATCGCTGCCATGTTGTTTGTGTGTCTTTAAGGTCACCCTGAATTACAAGAACCCAATGCGGCACATCAGTGCTGGAAATTAAAACTGAGAGAAAATCTATTTTCATAAAAACACTTTGTCCTTAAAATAAAGTGGATTTATCGCTCAGCTCTACCCCAAGTGTGCACAAGTGGATCAAAAGGACCTGTTCATTTGATATCTTAAGATTCGATATATACATATATCATCTGTATTTTTAATCACAGAAATGTGTGTGTGGTATGAAGGAGTATGCATCTCTATTCATCTATCATCACATTTGCCTATTGTATATTTATAGACAGAGAAAGATAGAGAGACAGACAGAATTACCTAAATGGATAGATGGATGAATGGATGGTTGGATGGAATGAACGAACGTGACCCCTCCGGGGTGAATTTTTGTCTTTTGCCCAATATTTGTCACAATGGATTTACTGGACCCATGCTTGCCTTGTGTACAAGCATATCTGATGTAGTATATCTTTCCATGAGCTTATGCACAAATCTAGTCTTGTGTTGTGTGTTTGTTGTGCTTCTTTTGTGTGCGATACTTTCGTTGTTGTCCAGGCTCACCAGACTCGCCAGAAGTTCCTTCTCAAGCTTTCAGGACAGCTTGATCAAGCCACAACAGAGGAATCCAAGCCAGCCATTGATGACACAGGTTATATATATAGTATATAATGTTAACCTTTTAAGCTTTTTGTAAACTGTCTATTTATTTTATTGTATTCTCATTGTTACCAATACTTTATCAAGGGGAGGCTAACAGTGGGTCCAGTTTCTTTCAAAATACTGGGATAAACTCATGAACTCCCCAGGTGTGTGTGTGTGCATGTGCGTGTGCGTGTGTGTGTGTGTGTGTGTGTGTGTGTGTGTGTGTGTGTGTGTGTGTGTGTGTTTGAGTTTAAGGGTACCGGACTAGAGACCACAATGTTGCTGATTCAAGCACCACTAAGTTGCTACTGTTTGGTCCCTGAGCAAGACCCTTAACTCCCATTTGCTCAAATGGTGTTATGTTGTAATTGTTAGTTGTTTTGGATAAAGTTGTCTGCCAAATTCTGTAAATGTAATTTTTTTTATTTCATAACAGGTGTTCAGTCTGTGACCGCTGCCCGGAACTACAATTCAAATGTGGATATCCTAGCACCCTTTCTCAGGTACTCCAGCAGGATAATGATTTTCTATGCTTTATTAACCTGGGAGCAACGGGCTACACTAATCCAAACTAGTTGTTTACTGATATAATATCGGAATCGGTGTAATCTAAATAACAATTCTAACACCAACACTACTACTAGAAGCAGTACTACTAATGTTAATAATAGTAATAACGCTATATATATATATGAATTCTTTTGGATTTTCCTGTTTGGAGTCGGCACAGGGGATCATTGACTTGGCTTTTTTAAAATCGGATGCCCTACCTGATACAACCTCCAGGCTTTGGGCCAACACTATAATGCAGAAATGTGTGCATTATAATGGCAAAGGTGGTTTGGTCTGCTAGTGGAAGATTTTTGTTCAAAATTGTTGTTCAAGAAAGCAAATAAATCAAAAGTTCACATTACGTACACTTAGTGTTACGTAGATTTATGAGTATGGATGTAACGATACATTTTTATCTTTTAGTGATTAAAAATATTAAATGCAAGACACATTATTTTTTTTAATTATTAAAAAAGAATACAACCCAGTGTTTTGTTTTATTCATCCAAATAATAAATCCCCTATCATTTCTAAAGTGGGTGCAAACTGTGCAAAACAATTTAGAATTAAGCCCAATTTTGCTGGAAAATTCTGAACCAGTGTTAGCAGGCATCAAGCAGACGAGGTGTCTACCACGAGTTCCCTCAGCATTCATCACATCGCTATGTCTTCACCTAGACGTAGAGGCATAAGTTTTGTGGTATTTGCAACTAGAACAATACCAACAGCGTGCCATTCTGTTAAGCCCTTGAGTAATGCCCTTAACCCTCAATTGCTAGACTGTAAATTAGGGCTGTCCACAACCAAGGATTTTGTTGGTCGACCAGAGGTCGTCATTTACGTCAACGAATCGACTAATAGTCGACTAAAAATACCATTTAGACCGGGATACATATTTGTGAAGTTTTACCTTTAATGC
>JAOUQU010416927.1:0-11033 GCA_028566735.1 Ammoglanis amapaensis
CAATATTAGAACCTCTTCGTTACCATCTGTTTACCAGAACCCCATTTGGTAGATTAGTTGAAGAGTCGCCATTCAGATGCTAGATTTACGTTTAGCATGCATGAGATGAGTGGCAAAGATAGTAAATGACTTCTACAGGAACTTGTGGAACAATGTGTTGTTGGCTGAAATTCTTTACACAGACAGACAGACAGACAGACAGATAGGACAAATGCATTCTTCTTCTTCTTCTTACACACTTTACTTTCTGTCATCAATGAACTGATTGTATCTGAGTTTGCTGGAGGCAACAAATCTGACTCAGCAGACATCCAGTCCTCCTTCTCCCCTCAAGTAATTACCATCTTGCTAGTATTTAAAATGCAATGATGAATGTGTGTTATTAAATATGTTTAAGTCCCAAAGGCAATTTTCAAAGTATTAGATTTAGGTTTTTTTTCTTCTTTACTGCTGTGGCAGGTGTTTTGTAAATTGATAGTCACAACAAGAATGTGATACTATTTTTATAGCAGGAGCTTTGCCAACTAGCATTGTCAGAAGGTCATACCCGACATAATTTTTGCACTGAGGTATTTAAGCTAGCTCTGCTCAGGGTTTTAATCACCGTTTGTTGACTTTTGCTGTGTAAAAGTAAAGTCTTTAGTCAACAGTTGTTCGGTTTAATTTAAGTCTAAAATCTCACAAGTCTTGAACTTGTTACTCAAATCCTGTCTAAATTGGGTCTGGCTAAAGAATCATCAGGGTATTCATAAGGTGTTCACCAAACCGCATGCTCAAACACTTCAAGCAGTGTTTTAGCACATTCTAGAAACACAATACATCTCAGGGCACTGGAAGTATTTGGATGGTGTCAAACCATGGACATTATGTCAGGGACAGTGTATCCTAGTGCGTAGAGCGTCGGGCTGTGAACCCAAAGGTTGGGGATTCAAATTCAGGCTCTGCTACACGGCCAAGAAACATTTCGTTGTACTGTACATTTGTATATGTGTAATGACAAATACAATTTGAATTTGAAATGTGCACTAAACGGACACCGTTTTGTATACAAAACATAACGGATCTCCTGCCATCGTTGAATCAATTACCATTAATTATATTATTCATTAGTTGAAGGTAAAAAAAATAAAGCAAATAAAAGCATAAGCATCATATAAACAAAAGCGGGCTAGAGGAGCTCTTTCAAATATTAGTCCAACACTTTCCAGAAGTGTAGTGTTCCATTTATGACAACACTTACCTTATGAAAGTGCGCATCAAAATGCACTACACACTAAATTACAGTGCACTT
The DNA here is from genome assembly GCA_028566735.1 of Ammoglanis amapaensis. NCBI lineage: Eukaryota > Metazoa > Chordata > Actinopteri > Siluriformes > Trichomycteridae > Ammoglanis > Ammoglanis amapaensis. The sequence continues at coordinate 1,292 of JAOUQU010416927.1, forward strand.
ATGTAAGTGTGCGGTTTTGAGCCTGGATTCGAACCCTTAATCTTCTGGTTGAGAACCTTTAGCTGTCACTACTAGGTCACAATGTACCTTTTTATGTTAAGCACATTGAATTGCCTCTTTTTATGAAAGGTGCTGTATAAATAAGGATGCCTTGTCTTTACTTATGTATGTATGTATGTATTTACCCGTTTCAGTCGTTTCCGGATCTTGGGTCACTCTGTGGACCGCTACCAATCCCCAGAGTTACTCAGCACTTATATTTTTATGGAGTAGGTTGGTATCTATGGTGTCCTGTAGGTATCTACAGGACAATTTTACCCATTTCCGATCAACCTAGTGCAAGTTTTTAGATTGTGGGAGGAAACCGGAGTACTCAGAAGAATCCCACGCTGGCACGGGGAGAACGTGTGCGGAAAACTCCGCACAGAAAGCCCCCAGCCCGACCAAGGGATTGAACCTGGGACATCTTGCTGTGAGGTGACAGTGCAGAACCACTTAGCCACCGTGCTGCCTGTCTTGACTTAACAAAGACTAATTATGATGGATGCAACTATAAGGCTTTTTGAAAACGTTTCAACCCATTTGTAATTATTATTATTTGTACTTATTATATTAAGAAATATTTTCTCATGTGATTTTCTCATTTTCATCGTGAAGCATTTTCCTGAGCGTGGTACAATTTCAGTACGATTCTTAGCAAAAGTGCTGAGAATCATCCATATCAAGTTCATATTATCTTCACAAAAAAGATTTTATCTCTTACAGCTTCTTTGGCAGCAGTGAGCAGTACAGTGGGCAGCTCTAGCCACGGCACAAACTCTGGTGTTTAGCATGAATTTCACCAGCGTGCTACTTGAGGCATACAGAAGGACCGCATCATAAATAATGGAAATAAAACATTAATACAACCATGATTTTCATTAATCGTATCTATAAATAATTTAAAATATACTGCATAATAAAAGCAAAAAGCATTTTCTTTAACATTTTCTTTAATAATAGCACGATTGGGCTGTATAATGTTGTTAAAGCTGGTGGTGGCTGGGCTGTTATGATGTATTGAAGTATCGTCATGGTGACTCAGTTGTTTTAGAAACCACGGAGAGAAAAAATGCATTATCAATATAACCCCATGTTCCACTGGTTTATGAAAAAAGAAAAAAAAAACATTTTTTCACCCTATTAGTAGTTGCTCCTTTACTTCTTACGTTCTGTTTTCTTTCTTTCAGCACGTCATAATTTCACTCTTTTCATCTCTCACTTCATTTTTACTGCGCATAAATACATCCGGGTGATGTGACTCATTCTTCGAATTTCCACCTTCCCATCCCTCTTTTCATTTTTATAATGCAAGAAATTTATGTGCAAAAAGAAGAAAAGGATTTAGAAGGGGAAAAAAGACTTGGAGATATAATTTTGCATTCATGACATTCATGTTCAGTCCATCAAATTTGTTTACTTATTTGTTTGGTTCGTTTAATGTGAAATTTTACACAGCGCTGCACTATCCTGAGGGAAAAGTGTTTCTTTAACATTACTGCTACTGAAGTCTGTATGAAAAGAATACACACACACACACACACACACACACACACACACACACACACACACACACACACACACATACATACACCAGAAAACAGTCAAAAAAATTGCAGCCAGGTAAATTAGAGACAAATGGTACCTAGCAACTTGGATACACAAATCAGTGCTTTGTAGTTTCTGTTTCAAGTCGGGTAAATAAGCAGGATTGTGTCATCTTCTTTAAATTTACTTTGAGTTTTAATTGATTAAGGGCATTTTAGGTTTCCAATACTTGCTTCTACTTGCAGTGAAAGGTCATTCACTCTTCTGTGATGGCAGAATTATTGCAGAAAAAACACTCAGTGGCTTGATAAGTGACTGTGCTTTCTCATTGTAAGAAGGTTTTGAGGTTGATTCTCAGGTGGAACAGTTCAGGTCCTTTAATTCATTGTCCACAACTGTGATATTAAAACTTTAAATCTAAAACTGTGTAACCAGTATCTATCTCTTCTGAAATCGGACATAAATGTCATTAAAATGTGTAAACCATGACTTTACATTTTAAACCCAGTAACGTTAAAATTTGTAACACCATCACTAACGTTGGGTATATTTTACCCGATTTAAACACACAAACGCAAACATCTGGTAAATTCCATCCATAAAAAGTTCCTCTCTATCACTAATGAAATCACTTTTCATGGCCTCTTGAAAAAAACATAGATGTGAGAACCAAACCATTAATGACATCAACGAGGGTCCTGAATCTCCTCAAAGTCTCACCATGTAACTCAAACAGCAGCAACACAATGAAAATCACACGACAATAATTATGTTGGTAAAAAAAAATCACCCAAGGTTTAGTTTTCTTGGGTTAATAAATAAAAATATGTTCTGCTAAAGGGTTGTGCTCAGCTCAGATTTACAGGGAGACACTTGGGCGTAAGGCAGGAATATCCTGATCCACTGCAGAGTTTCATGTTGTTTGTATCTGTGTGCATGACTGAATGTGTGAAATTGATAGTGACTTGTGGTTAAGTGGTGTAGCAGACAGTGTGGTATGAGACTAACTCATAAATAGATGTTCCACACACAAACACCAAACCCACAAAGACAGCTATACACAACATGTGTAGTCGATTCCAAAGTACTTAAGTATTCCTGAACAGTTTGACAGTCGGGTGTTTTATTCACCCAACTGGGCAGCCAGTGGCTTAGCGTCTAGCACTGTCGTCTCACAACAAAAAGGGTCCTGGGTTCGATTCCAAGGCAATAAATTCTGGGTCCTCTCTGTGTATTATTTGCATGTTCTTCATGCTTTCTTATAGCATGGTATTCTCCAAGTCTTCCATGTCTCTTCTGGATAGAATAGATGCTGTGTGCTTCGGACCAAAGACGATGCAAAAATCATACAGAATGTTATCAGCAAAAAGTTTAAAAGCAGGATCTGTCAAGGTATGAGGTTTTGGCAAAGGTGTCCTTGGCAAAGGTCGTTTACACTTCTGTGATGGCAGCAGAAATGAAAATGCAATAATGTGTATATGCCACACACTCTTGCTCATTTTAAATGGGGTGTATTGTACATATAAGTCTTTGGGCTCTACAAACATGTCTATGATGTTTTTTGGCTCAAGATAACTCATAAAAATATTATTCATTTGATTGTTATGAGCTATGTTATTTAAACTAACTCATTTTTGTTTATAATCAATAATTGTACTTACATGCTTGTGGTTCACACAAAAAAATCTCCTTAAAATAGTTCCTTTCCTGTTGCATTGCAGCTTACGAAACACGACACTTCTTTTGGGAGTTTCCTTTAGCGCTTATTTCATGAACAGTAAACATGACGAAAAGGCTCGTTTCTAAGGCACGACACTAAATTATTTAACCTTGTGTTTATAGGACGTGTAAAGACCCACTAAGAAATACACAAACATAATAAATCCAATGCATTGAATAATATTTCCATTTTAAACATGTTTGGAAGAACGAAATAACGTAAAGCAAACTCTTAATGACTAAAACTCTAATACTTATTTATTCAATCGAATTTTTCTTTATTCAATTGGTCCTGTTAGGAGTCACCTCATTGATTGGCTCAGATGCAGTTCGTAACACAACCTTCCTTTTTAACTGGGCCTGAGACTGGCACTACAGTGCCATTTTTTCAGATGCTCAGTACCATTGTACCAGTGTCTACAATTAACCCGGTGACATGGTTTTGGACTGAGTGAGGAAACCGGAGCACCCAGAGGAAATCCAAATAGACACGGGGAAGATGACATTTTCAAATCAAATCAAAGTAAATAAAACTTTATTATAATTTGCATTTTATTAGCTATTCCTTCCATTTTATTAGGTAACCAACTTTCACTTCTCGTTCTTTAACTCTGTATGTCTTAGGTGTTTTATTGTATCATATTTTTATTTTTACTTTGTGCACTTTGTGGCCTGCTTGTAGAAAAGTGCTATATGAATAAATGTTACTTATTTACTTGCTTCTGGCTTGATTCCCTAATACCCAGTTATGCATGCAGATGTGGGAGATGTTTAAGTAGACAGTATCATTGAAAGTCAGCTTCACTGCAGTCTTTTCTTGTCCTCTGGATCAGGTCACATGCTACATTATGCATGCTACCTTACAGTAGAGATAAGAAAAGTGCATTTAATATGCAGTGGGGGTGCATCAGTGTATAGAGACGAGACATGAGTATAAATGTCAGAACTCCTGTAAGTCATTGTTTCTGTTTTCGATTTGCTGAGCGGGTAATTACTTCTGCTCGATGTTGTTCTTGGGTAATGTTGATCCAGTTTTAGAGCAGATTTGTTTTTTTCCCCACTGTGGTCTGGGTGCAGGTTTATATTAATATATTTTACACATGTTGTGTATGCACCACACTGATGTAAAAAGCGTTTTCTGTACTAGGTAATAAATAGAATAAGAAATGTATAAATCTTTTATTCTGCAAAAGCCTTATGTGGTAGTAAACACATTACAGTGAGCGAGGAAGTGCTGTAAAATATCACACACAATGGTGGAGCAGATGTTGCAGATGAACAGTGTTTTATGAGTTGAAATCATAAACAGCTTTTCCAAACAAAAGCAGCACTAGGCAATAACTGCAGTCAAATGAAATCTTTGACAGGTCGTTCTATGCCATGAAAATGATAACTCTTTTAAATGCAAATAAATATATATTTTTTATAAAAAGGTTGTATTTATAGTATGGTATACATATACATTTAAAAAATGATATATATTATTCTAGGGGGTGACATGATAGTTAAGTGGGTAGCACTGTTACCTCACAGCAAGAGGGTATTGGGTATCCGATCGTGAGATGTCGCAGTCCGTGTCCTTTCGGTATGGAGTTTGTATGTTCTCTGCATGTCTGCGTGGGTTTATTCTTACAGTCCAAAGAGCATCCAAAGAGAGGGAAATCTCTATGAATGTGCTCGATATAAACTTGTATATTTATTTGTGATGAAACTTGTGTAATTGTTTTTTTTTTTGTCTATCCGTTAAACATGATATAAAATCCTATTAAACAAGCAATATTATTCTAAGATTCTTAGCTAGATCTTGGGTGAGTGGATTTGTAGCCTGATGTCCTCTTCTTCTAGTGTCAAGGTCCATGACGAGTGTTTTAACTTGGTGGAGAGTAAGCCAAAGGTTCCACTTGGGGGGTCGTTACACGTGTCTACTCCTTATTGGTTGCTTTAGGTTGACATCTGGTTCCGGTGGCATCATATTTGATAGTTTTTTTTTCATGAAAAACATGAAGTCAGGTTACTGTGACTGGGAAACACTGAATCTTTCTATGAATGGATTTCCAGAGTGTTTCTATGTATCTTAGAGGCTTGAATTAGTGCTTAAATTAAACACTTTTTGTTTGTGAAATATCTTAAGGTTTGTTTTCCTCTAATCCAACTCTAGTTGGATGTGTTGATCAGGCCAGTGTTGAGATCCGCCAAGAATTTTTTATTTTTCTCAGATAGTTTTTCTTTGCTAGAGTCATCGTAGGCTTGCTAAGCACTTGGGGAAAGGGAGGGGATGTCATTTTATTGGTTTGGAGGTCCTTAACTCTGTAAAGCTTCTTTGTAATAATGACTATACAGGGCTAGTTGTAACTTACTGATTAGAGAACAGGACTAGTAATCCAAATGATGCCGGTTCTACTTGTAGGTTGTTGCTGTTGGACCCTTGAGCAAGGCCTTTATCTCTAATTGCTCAGACTGTACACTGTTGGTACATAAAATTCACTTTGGTTAAAAGTGTCTGCTAAATGCTAAAAATGGAATATTATTCTATATATTATTATACTCGAGAACAAAGCCCTTCTAGTGTTGTTTTGACTGCATGCTTTAGCTCATTGTTGACTGATGTACTGTAGCTACATAATGTATATAATTTATATAATACACATTTTATTAATTTATTAATTATTTTAGCTGAAACTAAAATGATTTACTGGGTGCTTGGGTAGATATAAACGTCAAGTCCAAGTGCTTTAATCAACCAATCCAGACAGAAATAGAAATGTGTTATCTATAGTGAAATAACCTTCACTAGCCCAGTACAGCCCTTCAATACATATTCATAGAATGTTAATTATGTGTGCAGAACTTTGTCACCTTGCTGCAGGAACGGATATAGACAGAGACGCCGTGAATCTGATTGAAGTAAGTGGACTTTGTCATCTGCATGCATATTTAACCAATCCTAGCTTAAGCTACTGGGGGAAGATATTCTTTCTATATTCTTTCACCATTTGTATGACCTCTGAGAAGGATTCCAGAGCAAAAGTGTGTGTGTGTGTTATTCGTGTGGCCTGTCCGGTGTGATTTATCCTTATCCACAGCGCTTTGACGACTCCCCTCTGATCAATTTCGTTGAGGAAAATTAAGTAGAATGAATGGAGGAGAGGATATGATAAGCCGTACACATTTTATGTTGGGGGAAGTGTGAGAAGGTCACTCGCTGATAGATGTAGCATCTGTAATGACCGAGTCGAGCTTTACATCATTGACTCCAGTAGCATTTATATGAGGCACATGTACAGATGACACATCTATTTGTTTGCTTCCTGGTATCTGTCTTTATGCTTAATTTAGTTAAAATTGGCATTTATTATGCCATACTATTTTTGGTAAGTCTTTTGGTTGGTGTCCAATGAGGAGAATAAATCGGAAGCTGAATTAAAGTATGAAGGGAATGAGTTTAATAGGTATTGTGGGGGCTGCATATCACCCGTGTCCTGGGGAACATAATGTCATTGCCTGGTTTATAAGAAACAATATGGTTCTTGCATCAAAGCCCTTTGCAAACATAAAAAATATATATTACCCAATGCAGACAAATTATGTTTTAAGTCAAATATTCTCAAATATAGTTTGGATAAGAGAATGGAAAGGAACAGGCTATAAATCCACAAATAGGTCAGCTACTCAGTCCACCAGTGTACTATTAGAATAAAAGGAGTCAAAACTGGTAGTGATTATTAAAAGAATGAAGCAGCCAATGAACTATGTTGTTTGTATGTGTGATAGCATTTTAACAGAACAGCATAGCAGCATACTGATCTGTTTTTTGTTTAAGCTGGTGAAAATGTTAGGCCACAAATCAAGATCATAAAATGCAGCGAATGTGTAGTAAAAGTATCAGAAATGCACTCACTTCTGAACAACACTTGGCTATCTGTGTAAACTTGCTCCGTAGATACGGTTCTTTCTTCATGTGAAGTCATAGGGATATTTTAAAATGATGTCATTCTTGATGGGTTTATTCCTGATTTCCCGGTTTCCTTTCACAGTCCAAAAACATGCACTTGGTTGATTGGAGACGTGAAATTGTAATTGTCTTGTAGATACACAAAAATCCTCATAGAGAAAGACCTGGCAACCTACTCCATAAAAAACACTTGGTAAAAAACAAGTCAAAATGTTGTGCTCTATTTCAATAAATACTAAACTATTGCCACCAAATCTAAGTTGGGTGGAAAGTTGCTGTTTTTAACAAGTTATTATGTGAGCACTTGAAATATAACAACTATAACCTGGAAACGAAGATTGTGTTATGTGTTTTTGTTTTTTTTTCAATTTAGCTTAGTTAGTTGATCGTACACTGACTTGTAGTCGGATCTCTTCAAGGTAGGTGTGATCATGTCTTATCTCACAGGATTAACTTTATCCTTAGTTACCTATAATAACTAGTTACTTTAGTTACAGAGCATTCGTAGAGTCTACCTTACATGGTCTGGTTATCCTGCCCTTTACTAGTCAATCAGTGATTAGCAGGCTCTGCAAATGATGCCTGTGATGACGGTGGCAATGTCAAATTGTTCAGAAGCTTGGCGCTGGTGTGAAGAATATCTCAGTGTGTCAACTGGGTGCCTACATTTTTGGGATTTGTGTTCACTCTACATTTCTATTGATCGTTTCCAGTGTTCCTTGTTCCTTGACACTATCAATGAGTCCTGCAGAGTCTTCATCTCAACCACCTCAAACTACCTCTTCCGTTGTTCAGTCAGTGTCACTGCTGCCAAGCTATATTACATAACGTGCCTTATGGCCGTCGTATAAACTTTCCCTTTTACTCTGGTACGTACCCTTCTATCACAAATCACTACCGACACCGGGCCATCCACTTCTCCCTTCCTGCTCTTTTCCTCACCACATTATCCATTACTTTGTACACACAATCCTAGCAATCAAACATATCCACTTCCTTCACTTCAGCTCTCAACAACCTATCATTTCTGTCACCCTTCCTATAATTCACACACATGTGCACCTGCTAACTCTCATTTCCATTCTTTTCACTTTTTAGGGCATACATCAATCTTGTGAGACTTTCCTTAGTTTGCTGCCTCCCTAATTTAACTACAATCCACAATGTCATCTGGGAACATACTCCGTGAAGACCCCTCGCTTGCTCTGGTCCATCCGTCTATACATGTCCATCACAAACAAAACTTTTCCTACTTCACATTTTACTGCTGCTATGAATATCCTGCACCCTCACATACTTTGAGTCAAATCAGCAGTATTTACAATAGACGTTGTCTCAAAGCAACTTTACAAAATCCAGAACTAACAGGTACAGAAACCCCTGTTGAGCAAGCCGAGGGCGACTGTGGCAGGGTAAAACTTCCTGAAAAATAACAGGAAGAAACCTCGAGAGGAACCCGACTCAACAGGGCTCATCATTCTTGGGTCGTCCTTGTATGCAGCAGTATTGGAACTGCAGTCTCGACTTCAGTCTTTAGCCTCTGAGGGTAAACCGGTTTCCATCGGAATGCCAGGAAGAAACCTTGAGAGGTTCATCCTGGCACATGATGCATCTTCTGCTGGCCTTTCCTATATTTCTCTAAACATTTGCTAACATGAAACAATATTGCAGCTTCACTTCTTAAGCTTGTTTCCACTATTCCATAACAGTTTCTCATTCTGTGGTTATACTATGTCACCATGGTTATCTTTCTTCATTTTGCATCCACCTTCTTACATTCAAAGATTGCTGCTGATTTCTTTGCAAAATGGTTCCTTAAACTTGTATAGGCCAACTGTCTTGCCATTCTCATTCTCTTTATGATGCTTGTCTTCCATGGTGATCTATCTCCACATCATGCAGTCCATCTCAATCTTATTTGACACTCTCAGTTTTATGTCGTCTGGGACAACCACTATTTCAATCTTTATATTTTTTTTTACTTCACACTATACAAAGACATTCCTGTCTACATGACCTACACAACCTTGAACACTCAGCATAAGTCATCTTTGCATTCATTAAAGTCAAAAATTCACACACAGCTTCTCTCTTTACATCAGTCATATATTTGTCTCTTTAAACATGCCAGTTCTTTTTCACCGCCACTGTCCATTTGACGAAATGCCTTGACACATTCTCTGTATGGCTTCCTTTCTTTCCTTCACAATCATCACTTCCTGGATCAGTATCTTTACGTCATCCAACCCTTCAAATATTCATTTATCGTTTCCCTAACTTGAATTCTATTTGAGCCAACTGTCTTGATGCTTTGTAACTTTTATGATGTGATCTTTGCATTCGTCATTACTACAATGATATAATACAGTCCACCATCCACTGCCCACTACATTTATCCCAGGCACCACCTTACTGCCTCCAATCTCTTAGATTGTGTGCTTCCTGGATAGTGTGTATTCCACTTTTCCGCTCACTTTATAGTGT
>JAOUQU010416938.1:0-11032 GCA_028566735.1 Ammoglanis amapaensis
TAACTTCTAATTTCTAAAACACTAGAGACTCTGAATAGGAAAAGTGCTGCACATCACTACACTAGGTGCTGCTCTGCACATTTTGCTCAGTAAGTGTTCTTTTCCGCATGGTTAATTCAGTTTTATTAGGCATAACGCAGTGGAAAAACCCCACAGTGGCTGCTTTGCTCTGAGGTCACATGATGACTGCTTAGTCAGAGACAGAATGACAAATGCAGGGGGGTGTGACAGACTATATAGCTTGTGAAGAAAGCAGGTGTTTGCTCGTTTTTCATCCAAATAAAATAATCAAGTAAATGTTGTCTATGTTGGGTTTATAATTTACTGCTTGTGAATTTTGTGAATGTTGATTGTCAAGCGTGAAAAAAAAACATTATTTATCTTCCTGGCAGAAATTACACAATGGACAGGTTCTGACTGATTCAGTTATTTTCCTTCATCTAGAGAGCCAATTTCCATTCAATTTCTTTTGAGTTAATCAAAATATATCCGTAAAAAACAAGTTTAGGCCAAATCCCCGAGAGTGACAAATGCAAGCTTCTGCAAGCATATTAAACGTCGGAATATAACAGCACATTTAGAATCAGATATGGATTTCAAGCAGGTGTTTGTTTTTAGTCCTGTACAGTATATATCCTGAATTCTGAACAAGGTTGAAGTTTGTGACATAACTGTAATATAATTGCTATCAATGCAACAGTTGTAATGCCATCCAAATAGCCGAATGTTATCATATTACCCCATCATGTCTGGCATTGTTTTATGTCATATCTTAATCAATTTGGCATTTTATCAAACTTTGCTTTATTACATCACAAATCATTTTCAGAATATCTTCATTCTTGCATGGTAGCTTTTGAGAACAGATCATATTTCCAAATAGTTCTTGCTTTTTGCAGGCAACTGTTTGAACTGATGATCTCGGGACATAGCTTCAGTGGATATATTATTTGTTTTTAAATACTGTCCGGTGTTTAAACAGCTTTCGTTGAGTTCATTTGGTGTGGTGAGACTACTCAGACTGTTATAAGCCTGTAATAATGAAATGCTATAAGGATATGTCACTAGCTTATTTTGCCAACCCATTTACATCTAAAGCAGTTTAATAGTATTCATCTATGCATTCAGTTATATATTAGATAGAATGGAAATCTATATTATTAATGGCTTACTTTTTACTTTACAAAACTGAGAGAGCTTTTATATCACTAAGTGAAACTGAAATGAATACAACTATTATTTGTCAATAAATATTCACAACTAGTAAAATTCTTCTTTAACTTGGTCTACGGAATTAAGGTCAGTGTATGAGAAACACGACAATTCTTCAAACACACAGTCCAGTCCAGATAAACTGAGACAGCGCCACCGTTGGGTGCCTAGCTCAGGTCTTTTTCCTTGCTGTTTCCAGAATATAAACACACAACGGCAGATACTGACTGAAACAAAAAAGGGAAGTTATGTGCTCAAAACAAGCATAAAGAAGGAATACACGGTACTCCAACACAAGCGCTGCATAACACTGGCCCAGCAGTTGGGCACTTTGTGGTTTGGCATTTTAATTAGCTGCACAAATAATTCAGTGTTTTTTTCAGTTGCTGTGCCTTTTGACTTGGCAGGAAGCATGCTGTTTAATCCTCAACCTTCACTAACTAAACAACTGAGATAAAGTCTTTGGGAAGGGATGTCTTTTCACACTGCTGTACATATTTGAATGTTTTAGTATTTCATTCATAAATCATACTACACTACATAATATATTTTATGTCTTGTTAATACATTCCAATGTATCCAGACAAGTTACTTATTAAAGCGAAGCAAAATCAAGTTTTAAAGTAGGTTGAATCCAGACCAGCTTCTTTACTGGTGTCTAAACACAGTAACATTCAAAATTATTAGGACTATGTGAATAAAAAAAGAATTAGTTTAAGTTTTATAAAATATATTATTTTTATACATACATTTACAACACTACACATTTGATTCCGTACTTAAACCTTTATTGTTTAAGATAAAATGCTTTAACATTTAGCTTTTTGTGAAAATGTGTATAACCACGGTTTCTAACATCTTTACATCTGGGTTTCATGGAGTTGACTTCTTCTGACACACATGAACAGGTATTCCAGCCCAGGATGTTTCACAGAATTTCTCTGCATTTCTTGGTTTTGACTGAAAAAGATTTTTATTTCACTTCACAGGTTTTTTGGATTAAGAAGTGGACATTGGGCTGGCCACTCCATAATGTTAATATGGTTGGTCTGGAACCTTGTCTTTTTGAAATACACATTTAAATGTCATTTTCTTTTTGGCACAAGGCAACATGACCTTATTATTCTCATGTATGGCCATATCGTTTGAGCTGATATTTGGCTGAGCCTTTTCTTCAACCCGTTTAAAAGGGTTTGGTTGCCTCTTCAAGGCATTTGAGATCATTTAAGCTGAGAACGTTTCAAAGTTTACTCTTAATGAGAACTTTCTTTGGCCAAGTTTACCATCCTTCTACTTGAAATTAGACACAGAAACTCCCAATTGTTGTTATTTTTAACAAGTCAGTTTTGAACAATGCTTTATTAACTCAAATAAGTATCTTACATGCTGTAGATATTAGGTTTTAGTATTTTTTCTTGCTCTACTCCCCCAACAGCTAATTTATTTACTATAATTTGTATTAAAACAAAAGTTTATCAGATTCAGAATGTTGGACTTCCATTATCTCAAACATAATTGTATATACTGGAATAGAATGGAACTGGGAGTGTGAAACAACACACCAGCAAAATAAATATACTGTTTGCTTAAGCTTTCAGTTTTAATCAAATTATAAACCTCTGGCTTGTTATAACTGAGTATAAGCATTCAAATATAATTCTCTCTGAAAAAACAGAAGGGCACATTCTGTTAACCTTCTTTTCTATAGCTGGGTTACACTAAACAATTAAACAAGATTAATAAATTGTTATTAGAGGTTGAGACGATATGAAAAATGCAACTTGCCATTCTCGTTTCTTTCACATTTACATTACCAACCTGCAACAAAATTTTAAAATGACTAAGACTGTTCTGACAACGGTTAATTTATGGTACTGAGTTCCCAAATCGATTAAGAATCTCTGGTGCTATTGTGTCCATTCTTTCTGCCAACATAATGAAGTGTTGATGGCTTTTGTAAATGTTTACAATTTTTAACCTTGCTTTTATGGTTATATTATCTACTAATAAATGTTGGTTGCCAGTATTTTAGCGATCTGAGATCATGGGTGATGTTAGGCTAAGCTTGATCTTTATGAATTCCTTTATTCAAAAATGTAAGAAACTTTTGTTTGGTTGGCATAATTTTATGTATCGTTGGTGTGGCATAATTTTAGTATTGATGTCCACTCCAATGATTCAATACAGAGAAATTACTGGGTAATGGCGGAGTTATGTTGTTTCAACTAAAAGATCTGATGTATTGTGAAAGTGTGCTAAATAAAATAAAATTGTGTGTCCACAGGGAGCTGAAGCTATGATCCTGGAGAGTGTGATGTTTGCCATTTTGGCAGAGAGACAACTGGGGCCTAAGCTCTATGGCATTTTCCCCCAGGGAAGACTTGAACAGTTTGTCCCTGTAAGTCATTTATTGTGCGTTGACCATTACGCACTAAACAGACAGCAGGGGTTGCATGTGACTCTGTCTGTCTGTCTGTCTGTCTAAGCCATATGCATGATATGCATGTATCAGTTAATAACATGTGTTGGTTATTATTTTAATGCTTTTTAGTTCAATGATGAGTTTTCTACTGCATGACAGCCATTATTGACTAATCGTTCTAGCATATGATTCTTCCTAGGTGGTGGTTCCTTCAGGGAAATAAGGATTAAAACTTATATTATTATACATTATTATAATAAGTAAAGATTATAGCTGTATGTGCACTCATGTTTTTATAGCTTTCTTTTTCTTTACCAATCCACCTGCCCCCCACTGTAATGAACAGATTGATTCTTAGCAAGCAGTATCCAGCATCTGATTGACGTTCATTGTGTGAATGTAAAGTCAAGACGCATTTGTTTGTATAGCAATAAAGTTAACAGTTTACTAAAAACCTTTAGAAGAACCAGACTCAGCAGGACCCATCACCCTTGCAGTATAGTTCTGATTATTTAGTCCAGCCTGTGATCAAATCTGTAGTGAGTTCTTGACAGCTTCGTTGAAAACACACTAGATACCTGTCACGACTATCATGAGCTGTATTGAATGAGCATTGCAAAGTATTATCACTGTCTTTAATCTTGGGTGGGTAAATATGTTTCGGTCATAATCACCTTATGGCAAAACAATCAATCGATGGTTATAGACATTTAGCCTTTTATCTTGAGCATCAGTGGTTAGAATCTAAAAAAGATAAGTCTCACACCAAACACTAAAATTAAACATTTTGGCCCACAGGCATGTTAGTCCAATGTTCATCCATGGTCCTTACTGGTGTATAGAAAACCAGTTAAACGGCGTCAAAAACTTGCTATTTTGTATCCACAGAGCCGCAAGCTTGCCACCGAAGAGCTGGGAATCCCTAGCTTATCTTCTGAGATAGCTGAGAAAATTGCTAAATTCCATAAGATGATGATGCCTTTCAACAAAGAACCCAAATGGCTGTTTGGTACCATGGAAAAGTAAGTGGCCAGTACACGTGCCTGAGATCAATTTTTCCCTTTAGAACTGGCCAGATTTAAATGGTATCTAATAACCTACATACATCTGGTATTGGTTGCTCTGAAGTAAGATGTGATATTACATTTTTGAATGAAGTCTGGGAAGTGAACAGGCAGCAGATACTGCAGTTACTTATATATATATATATATATATATTATATAGATATATCTTTGCCCTTCAGTCGACTTCGACCCTGGGTTACTCTGTGGACCGCTACCGATCCCCAGAGTATCTCGGCAATTACACAGGGTAGGTTGCCAGGTCTTTCCCCAACCCTGTATCTCTACAGGGATCTTGTATGTGACTACTGGACAATTTACACATTTCCGATCAACCTAGTGCATGTTTTTGGATTGTGGGAGGAAACCGGAGTACCCGGAGGAAACCCACGCGACACGGGGAGAACATGCAAAATCCGCACAGCAAGTCCCCAGCCCGACACGGGGGATCGAACCCGGGACTTCTTGCTGTGAGGCGACAGTGCTGAACCACTCAGCCACCGTGCCGCCATGCAGTTATTTAACTTTAAAACACAAGTTGTAGCAGTAAATCTTTCTGGCTTATTTAGGGCTTTTAAAAACAATCTGCTGTGGGAAAGGCGAAAATGTGTCAGTTACACGAGGAATTAGTTTTACAGAAATATTTGAATGTAATAATTATTTTCTTGGCTCAAATAAGAGCTATCAATAAACGTATTGTAATTAACCTATTATTAAATGACAAAAACACACAGCTTACATAGTTTACACCGCTGCAAAGAAATGTGATTTGTTAATGTAATTCACTTTTAATTAATGTAAACTTATTATTCACACTGCACCAAAATCCAACAACCGCAAATGTTGCACTACACAAAGTAATTACAAACAGTGAAGCGTGAATAGTACGATAGTGTAAAAATGTATTCTGATAGTCATCTGTGTTGTGAAGCAGTCGAATGCTCTATCATAGCACCGGTGGGAGTCACAAGTTCAAAACCTAGCAGTTGATTTCCTGCCTTTTTGGGAGGGAAGGTCAGACCTTCTCTTTTGTGATATGACTGTGTGGGAACCCAACGCTGGCAAGTGATATGAAGCAGCTGCACATAAGACAGTTATTCGTTGGAGGAGGTTGTGTTAGTCTGACTAGCATTAATCTCACTACTGTGAATTGGAAATGACTAGATTCCCCAGCTCCACGTGAGTTAAATGGAAAAACATATTTAAGTTATTCTAGTAAGTCACAGTGGTTCGTTGTAATTAGTCTTACTTCATAACAAAACTTTTATTTAATAATTAAAATTAATAAAATAATATTGAAATGTCCAAGTAATAGTTCAATGCATAAAAAAACAATTGAGAACATGCACATTTAGTTTTTTATACTATGTAATTTGGATAAAAACAAATACAGTGAACACAGTGGCACAGCGGATAGGCTAGTAACATCATCATCATCATCAACAACAACAACAACAACAACATAAACAGTCCTAAGATTCCTCTAAAGGTCCTATGTAAAGTTGAAATAGGGAAAGTAAAATGTGTCTTCTTGTGGCTCTAAAATGTGGCTCTTATGTATACCAAATATATAATTTGTTCTGCAGATACATGAGTCAAGTGCAAAGGCTAAGCTTTACCAAAGAGCCTCTCCAACAGAAGTTTGTGCATCTTATGAGCTACAATCTAACCCAGGAGATGGAAAGACTCCGGTAAAGCAAAACATTTGATGTTATGGCAGGATTAGCAACACATTAATGATTATATAAGTATTTATAAAGATACAAATAAGTTTTTGGTTTTGTTTTTAGATGTATGCTGGAGTCTACTGCATCTCCCGTTGTTTTTTGCCACAACGATTTACAGGAAGGTAAGTGTGCTATGAAGATAATATTCATCCTAGTGTCCTATGTGTTTGATATATCCTGATAGATTTTAAAGTTTTGTTATTATTATTATTATTATTATTATTATTATAAAAAAGTAATAACCGTTCACAGGAAATATTCTTCTTCTGAGTGGCCGGGAGAACATGGACAAACAGAAGCTTATGCTGATTGACTTTGAGTATAGCAGCTACAATTACAGGTTAGTGTACATGAGTATGTGTATATATGACAAATAAAATAATTACATTCTGAGTGCTATGTCATGTAGAATCTGTATGTGTATGTTAATAGCACCAATGTCTGACACCTAATGAAACAGACAGGGTTAAGATCCTTGCTCAAGGGTCTAATAGAAGCTGCCGTAAAGACGGGCTGCTGGTGGAGCCGAGGATAAAATTCTATATAGTAACATCTCTCCAAATATAGTTCTATAAATGTATGGCTTTCACATTATAAGGTGAACTAAAGCTTTAAGGCTTTTTGTTACACTTATGCTTAATCTTTCTTAATGCAAATATTAAATGCTTGACAAAATTTAATTTCATATAAAATAATGCTTTACTAATTACTTTATGCCCACATTAGCAGTAAAACATTATTACAATAGACAGGTGCACACAGTCTACACATTTAAGACACACATGGGCTCATAATTATGTTGTACTTGAATGTACTCATCATCTAAAGATGAATTCTCTTTAATGATGCTAATCACTGAGCCTTTTGCTGTGCATTGTCTTCAACAATTATTTCAATTAAAAAGCTTATAAAGCGAGTGTGTAGCTGGCCTGCGGGACCCGACATCCAAACAGCACAATCTAAACTTTAATTTCAATCTACTGTCAATAAATCAGACCTGAACCAACCAAAGAAGAGAGGCAGTTTTGTTCATTCCGAGAGCTTTTTTTTTCCACCATGCTGATCTCGATCTATCAAGTGTCCCTAGCTAGTGTCCCTTGTGTTTGCTGTAAAGCAAGACTAGTCAGAAGTGTGTTTGGGGTGCCGACTGATGAACTTGCAAATGTAGTTTTTACCCTACACAAGGGAGACCGAGAGAATCTTTATTCACCTTATAACTCATTTAACAAATTTAATAACTGAAAATTGTCTTATGGACTTAATATAACAAAACAGATTATACATGCCATTATTTGAGGATTATGAAAGCTCTTTTTGAAGATTCTTGAATCAGAATCAGAATCGTTTATTTTGCCAAGTATGTCACACATGCGAGGAATTTGTCTTGGTGAGGCACACATGTATGAGACTTAACATAAACAATATTACACTAAGCAAGGCACAAAAAGATACACTAAAATAGAAATAAGGAATAAAAGTAATAAGAGCAATACAAGTAATAAAAGCCGGGAAAATGAGTGTGCTGATGCTTTACTGAGCAGATATGAACACACATATGAAAATCTGTGCTTATATATTACGATATTATACACATGAGTAGATGAATATTATAAGAACTATTATTTAGAGTCTCTACCGCTGTGCAAACAAGCATTTTGTTACCAAGTAGTTCCTGTAATAGAGTGAGAATCAGTTCAAGAATGAGTCTGAAGTGCAGGACGACTACTGTGGTTAATGAGAGTAACAGCGCTGGGGAAAAAGCTGTTAGCATATCTGGTTGTGCTGATCTTGATGGTCCTGGGTCTTCTTGCGGTGTGTTTGTGAGAAATTAACAGCATTTGTCAGATCATGCAATGATCCTGAAAGGAAAAAGCTAGCTTTACTATTCACTAAGATTGTGGTCAGGAGTTTGTGTCTGCCATTTTGGCTCTTTATGTGCCACGTATTAAACCAAGTACTTACAGACCCTTTTTGTATACAGAAGCACTGTTCTGCAGCTAAAAGGACAGCTAGAATATATATTTTAAGTGAATTAAATGTTAAGAGGGATGTTTATGTTTTGGCAGAAGCAGATATAAATGTACAGTCAAATAATTGAATGTTACACTGTGAGAATGCATCATATAGTCACCATCAGGTAAATGGTATAGTAATAATGCAAACATCCTGGATTGTTCTGTAGTGTGTTAAAAGGTCACATTGGTTACATGATTTGTCAGGGTGATCAGGTCCAGAAATTCTGTAAAAATGTGTGTATGGATGTATTCCAATATAAACTATATACTGCTTTGCTGACTCTTCTCCAAATCTTTAGTACACTAAACCTCTCTCTGCAGTTGACGAGTTACTCTGCAGTGCTTGGTGAGCTTTAAATTGTTAAGCAGTTCACAAATAGCATTCAAAAGCCATTTGCTTTTTGACAATCAACTTGACCATTAACCAATTGGCGAGTGAATAACATGGTCATTAAAAATGGTGCAAATCAACAATAAATGAAGCTGGAAGATTTAACACAAAAAGAATGGGTGATGTCTGATAAAAAGATTTCTTAGAACTTGTTAGTACTTGACAAAACCACTTAGCAGAGGTTATTAAAGCAAAACAGTATTCCTGCTAGTGTTGGAGTAACACAAAATATTAGGGACACCTACTTAATTTGCTGTCAAACTTCATAAGACTTTCAAAGGAGTCTTGTTTATGAGGCTCAGAGATTATTAACAGAGTTCTGTACATTGCAAAGTGGATCACTTTAGATCCTGGTACTATTTTTAAAAATGTAAATCATTCATATGTCCACATGAACTTGGACAATCTGTTACATCAGGTACCGCTCCTCTGTCCAGTGCCTTTATACGTGGATTTCCATGGACACACTGCAACACTGCAGCCAAATATACAGAAGGGTTTGATTTTACAGATTAAATGAATATCTACATGCTGACCCCTATACATTTGCAAATTTTGCAATCTCAATTGTCTAATGTCTGACTGATCTCTTCTCAGATTGTTATGGGGCAGCGGCATCCTATTGGGTAGAAGTTCAGTTGTCTGTTTAAATCCTCTGTTGGGTTCAGGCTCTGATCCTGAGCTGTTCAAACATAAAAGAGCTTTTCATTGTTCTTTTCTTGTGTATATAGATAAATGACAAATAAAAGCATTCCTTATATTCTCTGGCATCAGAGAGTCTTAGTCACAAAACAACTTTAGAGATTCATGGTCGGTTGGTACTTAACATTCCTGTCAACATCGCTTGCTGTGAAAATACATCAACCCAATCTGGGCACTAACAATTTATTTCTTATCAATGTACTACATTTAAACATATGGGACATAATTAAATCTAAAATAGTTACAGATTTAGCTGCATGAAAATTACTTCTACTGTATCATTTATCACATTTTATTAAGAGACGGTGTTTTACTGATGTTTTACTAATGTAGTCTGACATTAACTGCATATAGCATTTACACAAGAAGTCAGTCAAAACACTTTTTGAGGTCATTACTTTTAACACGCATTCACTAACCCAAGATGTTTTTGGGCTTTGTGTAGATTTTAGCAACAAACATGAACTATATTCTATACTCTACTTATGGATTTTATTTTATTTGGGTTGCTTTGCTGTAACGTTACACTAGGCATTGACAAATCTAACTGTTAAGTGTAGCCCATGCAAACCATGACTGTAACATCTTAGCCCTCCAGCAACACCTCCACCCAAAACATTCCAAACAAGCAGGATCCCACTTGGCAGCTTAAAATGGCTAGTCTTAAAAAACATATATAGTATTTGAATTGTGATGTATTTTTATACACTAAACCTGTATCGTGACAGGAATGGATTCAATCAATATTTTATTTCTTTCTGATCATTTGTGCGAATAATTTGGCTTTTTTTGCGTAGTGGAATATTAGGTTGCATTCCTTGATGCTTTGACAGACTGTAGAGTGGCAGCTGTTTGCATGTGGCTGTATTTATCACAGTGGCATGACAGTTTCTCATGCAATGTTGTGCCAATAACGTCGCGTAGCGTAAATGTCAAATACGTTAACTTTAATTTCCAATCTCACCCTTTAAACTTTTCACAATATCACGTTTAACAGACCGCACAATAGCTTAACTCAATGAAATCTGTAACTTATTAAGAACTCTCTTAATAAATAATGAGCCATAACCATTCTTTTCTTTTCCAGTCTTTAGTGGATTTTTGAAGTTTGAACTCTCAGCCTTTCAGTTGATAGCTCTTAAGCTCTTCACTAGGCTAGCACTGTCTTGCAATAGGCATTCTAACTCATTATACAATCAGTATGTTTCAGGAATGTCCTCTCTGCAGAATGTTAACATCCCCCAAACAAACTAAGCAGTCAAACTCAACTCAGTAAATAGGACTAGCTGGGTCCAGTTTCTGCTACACAGAAACAGAAATGCACAGATATACAAGTAGATGTAAATATACAAACAAGAATGACATAGCCTCAGTCCAAATAAATAAATAAAATATTCAATTTTATTTGTCATTGTACATATACTGATGTACAGTACAATGAAATGTTTCTCTTCGCATATCCCAACTTGTCTGGAAGTTTGGGGTCAGAGCGCAGGGTCAG
>JAOUQU010416948.1:0-11032 GCA_028566735.1 Ammoglanis amapaensis
GTGGCAACCATGTCAAGTCAAAACATTATTTTTGAATAGGCTCATTGAATAGGTTCATTAATATTAATGAACTATTTATTGGCGTATGTAATCGAACACGGGGCTGACTGTAAAGAACAAGAAATATTGCAGTGATTCCTGCCCGTGGTTTACTTCCATCCTTGCCCTGGCTTGGCATATACTGGGTGAGAACCAAGGGCGTAACTTTAGGTCTAACATTGGGAATATGCTGAAATTATGTCCTTTTATTGGGGGGTTACAATGACTGGATCAAATTATTGGGGGGGGGGGGTCAAAAAAACCCTAACCCCCGTGTAAATTACGCCAGTGGTGAGAACACGCAAAACTCTTCACCACCCAGACATTAAGGCCGCCATTCAAAATGACTCACTCACTAACTAGGTACTGTGTTAAAATGAGTGCGCTTCTTTGAGAAACCATTTGAACTTTTAATAACGTCCCGTTAGAACACAGAAGGCTACGTCATGTACTGTGCCATTTGGGACGCGCCCCAAATAGTAGCCGTTGATTGGTTCATTTGTGAGCGCAAACGGGCCGCAGAGCCTCATTCTTCTTTACGATTGGGCAAAAACGGTTATGTGGGCGGGGAAAAATGTGGACGCCAGGAGCACGCTACCGTTCCCTTACAGAAGAATGAAAGGACGGAGATGTGGCTATGGATACGAAGAGCGTAAAATAAAAGAACAGTAAAAAAAAAAAAAAAAAAACAAAGGAAGAAAATATCAGGTTTAAACGCCTGTAAAGACTACTGGTAATTTACTTGAGACAACGGTAGTTGCAATTCATAAACACAGGATTGTCGCCGCTTTCCGTCTATAATGTAAGTCATTTTCGTTTGATTGTAATTGTATGTGTGTTTCTAAATTGTAATGTCGTTAGTAGATACTGGGAACATGTGATCAACGTATGATCAAATGTTTTCATATATATTTTAAATGTCTAGCTTTGTTGGGTCTGGTCGGGATCCACAGGGCGATTCGGTTCCACAATTTTGGAGCCGACTCCTAAATGATTCGGTGTTTTAGCCCAATCGCCTTTAAGTTACAAAAAATATTATAATACGAACATTTTATAAAAGAATACTTAAGCTTATTTTTTAACTTATTTATATGTATCCGAGCATGTCCTGCAAACTTTTGTTTACGACTTTTTTGTTTATGAGAATAATAATTGTTATTATTAAGAATTGACATTATGACCCACTGGTTGTACCCGGTATGACATTGTGGTGTTGTTATTAATGTTTATAAAGACATTGGGGCAGTCGTGACCTGATAGTTGGTTCTTGCAATCGGTAGGTTGCTGGTTCGATTCCAAGAGTCGACAGGTCTAGACAGGTCTTGAGCGAGGCACCCTGACTGCTCCCCAGGCACCGTGGGTCTAGGGCCGCCACTGCACTGACAATATTTTATCTAAAGTGCTAACGAATTTTCTAATTCTTATGTCTGTAACAGCACAAAGTATTATATTCTATTTACAGATAATTGAACAAAAATTAGGCTGATGATTTCAATAAATTGTTAGAAAGAATTTTTTTTATCAAATCAATGGTTGTCACATACATAGTTATACACAGTACAACCGGCAGTGAAATGCTTTGTAAATACTCCATCCTAACACTTAAAACTTAGAATTACGATTAACAAGCTAGAAAAATAGAGTATAAATGAACCTAATAATTGTAAACAATGTAAACACAAGAGTAATTGTAAACACAATTAAAAAGGTAACAAGTAGGAGATGGTAAGTCAAAAGAGAATAAACCTGTTTATATATACTGTTTATAACGTGATACAGTTGAGATGAGATTCATGTGGAAATACATGTGACACCCATCATGTCGTTTATAATCAGTTTAAACCTTAGGATGGGTTCAATGTCTCGACTTACCAGAAATAGAAAATATATTTTATGCACATTTTTCTGCTACTTTGTTGCTAACCAACGTGGCTTATAGTTGCAACTGAAGCACCGGTGGAGCTGCTGAGTCGGTTCTTTTGGAATCGAGACTCATCCATGTGAATCATTACTCACGCCCTGCTAACGTTGTTTAAGGCTGCATTGTCCCCATAACAGAGCAAAAATATTTTAAAAAATAGTTAATATAGAAAAAAACTAAGACAATTCGCCATATACATTTGTAAATTGGTAGTTCAACAGACTAGCGACGCTTTGAAGCTCAATAATACTACAATAAGCCGCTACAAAATGTGTTAAAGCCAGTGACATCTGCTGTGTGTCAGGAGACCGGTATTACACCGAATTCTGTAACCCATCGAAATGTGTGACCATCGAGCCGCTCATTATGGTCACGAGCTATATTCAACCCTATTCTCCACTAAAGAGGACACACTCACCATATCCACGTTTTGGGAATGTTTAAAACAAAAATCACGTGCATTTCCTGTGTTATAGCAGGATACTTCGAAAAGGAGGTCCAGTAGTAGTCATAGAAATTAGCTGTGAGTAATTGTGAGTGTAGATGCATAATGTTGTGCACGTGATGACAAACAGCCAGACAGCGTTCCCAATGGGAATGTGTGCATTCCCAACACTGCGGATCACAGCATGTAGCACCTGTTCAGACCAGAAATGCATTTACTTTTAAAGACTAATATATCGTACATAGTTGTTTTTCTTTTTATAGTTCAATCAAAGCACATACATTTGTAGAGAGCGGAAACTTTATTTACAACTGTGTAATTGTAATTGTGGTCTTTGTTGGAATTTTTTCACAGTGTTTTGTAAATTTTCGTTGAGTGGGCTTGCGTCGATGCATGGGTTCTGCATCGTGACGGCGCAGCTATTGACACAGGAGTTTAAAGTGGCCTGATACATCTGTACCACATATGATTACAATAATTTCTTGTGTCTCTTGTTGGATGTGTTTGAATTCTGGACCTAAACCATTCACCCCAGAGCTTTTTTCTTCAGTTATGTTTAATCAAGTAGTTACCAGTAGTGGTCTACTATCATTTTCGATAATAATTTTAAACCTGTTCACCCCGCCCCTCCACAGAGCTTTTGCATCGTCCAACATGCACCTCCAAAGTGTTCCAACTATAAACGTTCGCGATTGTAAGTAAAGTATTTGCTCTTTGCTTATGGTTGTACTTGGATGTTTTGTTTATGATCCAACATTTTTAGTCAATCAATATCAATATCGACCAGCTAAAATCAACAACCACTAACTTTCTCGCACATGGCTAAAATCGGAAGGTAAACGCTAATGTGACAGAACAGTCAAAAACCTGATCCTCCTCTGCTACTGTGGTCATGAATTACTTCGCGGTGCATATGATCTGAGGTGAGACAATTCAGTCATTCTTGATTGCTTACTTGATTTAGCACAACTTGTTATGTTGGTTGTCTTTACTGTTGCATTCTTCCTTATTTTTTGGGACTGGATCAGCACTTGACAAGTGCACCTCACAATGACTAGGCTGTTTGGCCACATATCACCTTCCAACATGGCCAGTAATAGTCCCTGCAAACTCTGAGAGTACTTTTTGAAATTTGAAACTTTTTTCTTTAGGTTTGTGGGGCCTCCCTGTGTCTGAGCGTTCTTAACAGGTTTAAACCATTTGTCAAATAATTAAATGCTTGTTCCTGTCAGTCATTTATTTGAAAGACTTTTTATTCTCCAGCATAACCATCCATCTGTGCGTGAAGCAGTAAATGTGGATAAAGCAGTTTAGGATGCAAACGCTCCAGTTCCTGTCTGCAGAGAGTCTTGAGTTAATGTGGCATTTGTTAAATATGGGAGCAGCCAAAAAAAGCTATATTGACTTTATATTTGGTGTGGCAATAAATGTGCTTTTGGAAATTTGGTCATCTATAGATGCAAACACTAGCTGGAGACACAATATTGACCCATTTGGGCTTTAGACAAAGGTAGAAGAAATCAGCATTGTTAAGTCATCCCAGGGGATGCCTCAATCCAAAAGCCCACCATTGTTGTTTGCACAATTTGTATGGCTTGGTTTGATTATTTTTAGTCAGAATTCTGTTTGGTTGTACGTTTAATGTTTGAGTTGATAAGGAAATTGTGCCAGTTTCAGAGAACCCACCTTTCCGTTATACAGGACTTTTTTTTCCTCAGGAAATTTATGAAACTGTTTGAGCGGAGCCAAATATAGTCCATTTAAGCAGTCATTTGAGCTACCGTAATAATAGTAACAATATCTACAGTAATAAAAGGCTTTCCCAACAGTTGCAACCTGGTCTTGGTAGGGACTAAATGGGCCTTGGGAAAACACCTAGGATATGGCTTACTTTAAAACTGTGATGACACATCAGCTGTTCCTCTCGGTATCTCCAAGGTTGTATCTAAGACAAATAAATGGTCAAAAGGAGCTACTATACAAGTCAAGTGATCTTCAACAAGTGGATTGAACAGAAAACTAAATGACAGTACACTTATAGAAATGCATGATTTAGGAGACATAGTCAATAGTCAAAATAAATAGACAATATCTAAATAAAACCTCGACATTTTTTAGGTACACAAACTCATATTAATTGTAATTAACATTGTCATTTACAATAGCATTTTGCAATTTGTAATGCTAATCTTGTACAGTGTTATTTTATTTACTACTGAGAATTGTGGGAATCGTGGGGTTTGCTTGATACTTTTAAGGATTCTTTAAAGTATCCTTAGAGAAGTGAAACTGAAGATGATCAAATTCTTGAAGGCATCTAAACGGACCCAAATTGCAATATATTGGCGCACAGGTATATTCTCAAAAGACTCATGTTGGCTGAAGTATTATGTTTTGTAGGCGTTGAGGTTTTTTGTTGGTGCTACAGTGTTCATGACGTTCCTAAACATCTATTTATGCTCATTGTAGATTGGTGTCATTCTGTTTCTGCTTTAAGTAACACTAGTTGTATTTCTAGGGACTGAAGCTGAAATGTACAGAATTTTGTGAATTTTCTCACTCAGCAAAAGTTATTGTTTTTGAGTGAGTGAGAAAAACGGATAGACAGTCATTCAAATATAAGATGTACGTCGATAGATTATTAATTATTTTGTTGGCTAAAATTAGACACAAGCTTGACTGTACCAGACGTTGCATTTAGTACAGGGATTTAATTATGGCTCTCTTGTAGTGGCCATAAACACTGAAATGAAACCACATTCCAATTACAGATTATTCTTTTCCATATTTAGTTCTTTCATAGATTTTTCCAAACGTGGTGACTAATTGTAGCAAAGGTCTGCACATTATTCCACCCAAGCTTTAAATTCAAAATCTTTATTAAACACTTTACTTGTTGCAGTTTTACAGCTGACCCTGGATTAGCCGCTGATGCTTGTGCAAGTGACGAACAGATTTTGCTCTAGAAGATCATGCAGGAACGACAAGGAAAGTTCTGTTCTGTGTAAGCAGTTTCTACACTGTAGTTTTGCCAAGATTTATATTACAGGCTTCTGGTTTGAATTCTGCAGTGTTTTTTCTCCTTTGTTTGACCTGCACATACCCCACTTATCTCAACATGGCCACTGCTTTGTTTTTAGCCAGCTGGGATGACCATTACTGGATCCCAAAGTTTCTAGAGTTCAACATTTATGTTTCATCATTTAGCAGATGCCTTTATTTAAAGTGACTTACAAATTGGCAAATTGGTGGTAGTGGGTCTTGACATGAGGGCAGCCCAGTACCTTAACCATTACTCTATCAGTGCCAACATGTTATTATGCATAACTGGGGACAAGATTGAATCTTTTCTGTTTAAAATTCTTTGTTTGTTGGTGGAGACGAAACACTAAACGTGGATCAACATTTGAACTGTCTTGTATCCTTGCATAATTGTATATTTGTATATATTATACTGTGCAACTCTCTCTCTCGCTCTGGTAAATCTAGTTCTCTGAAAGCAGTTTTGAGCAGGACGATTGAAAATGTGATGGTTGACCAAAGTCCATGCGTAGAAAAGAGCAGTTTGGTTCAAGAATGCTAAGTTTTAGTCTAGTGGTGGAGATACATGACTAGTAATATGAATGAATAAAACATCAGCACTGGCTGCTGCTAATTGGCCTTAAGGCCCTATTTCTTATGTTATGTTTCTGTAACTGTTATAAAAAGTCTTTTTGGGAAAAAAGGCATCTGCTAAATGCAAAAAAATAACATTTCTGTCTGACGTAGAGAGACCTGACATGACCTTCTGAGTCACCTGTCTGTTAAACCATGAAGAAGCGAATGCTGATTCATTGTGCTGTTACTCACACCCTGTTGTCAGACAGTAACCTTTAGACCTGGACATAGTGCTGTTTGTGACAACAAATTGATCCACTGATACAATGGCTTGAAAAGTGAGAATAAATGACGTACTTACTATCAAAAGATTTAGCAATATGTCTGGCACGGTGGAGCGAATGGATACAATTAGCGATTACTAATTCTCAACATCATTTCACACAAATTCTAATGTGCAGAATCTAACGTGGCTCTTTACTATCACTAATTAGTTTAGCTTGTTTGTGCAGTTCATTGTGTGTTGCTGAAACGTTACTACTTCTAGACAAAAAAGTATTATTTGTGTTTTTAGCTAAGCATTATTTAATCTCCATTAAAGATAAATGGCCAAGGGAATACACAAACACTCCTAGAATACATTTTAAAAGATGCTGAGTAATGTATCCAATGTGGAACAAGTCATTATAGATTTACATGCCAATACTTAATACTGAAAGATCCTAGACTTTAGGTGTGTCCTAAACCACACACTCTTATAAGTGTGCTGTAAGTTAGTGTGTAGTGTGCATGTCTTACTGTACACTTTAGTAGGTTATAAATGGAATGTCACACTTCGGGAGAAGTGACTGACTAACATTCTTCACAGTTCTCTCACTTGCCAAAATATCTGCCAGCTTTTGTTTATGCTTTTAATTGTTTTTGTTTACCTCCCTATTAATGAATTATTTTATTAACGCTACTCACAGTTTTACGAAATGGTTAGCTCTGCTTCTGATTTAGCAATTGATGCTATTAACCCGGGAGTAGTATGTTACAATTTTAATTCACCATCTGAATACTTTCAGTGCACTGACATTTTTCTTGGGTGCACTAAAACAGGCCTGACGTTGGTTAGGGTTGGGGAACAATTTGGTGAACAATTTCAGATTCTCATCATCATAAAACTATAAAATCCTAAACACATTTTCGAATACTTTTTCACCTCTGTTATTTATATACACGTAGTAATTATTCTTTCTTTAGCATGATGGACCTTATCTTATTCTACAGTCCATCTGGTGTGATTCCACAAATATCAATATTGTACTGCACATATGCATGATGCAATTTATCAAGAAAAAACATAACATTACCATTAAGGGTGATCATAGAGGAAGCACAGTTCCCGGGTGCATCAGATCGCCACCACGGCAAGTTTTCCCCTGAAGGCGTTTAATGTGTTTGTGGCATTAATTCTACCATTTGGACTAATGTGCCTGTTCAATACTAAAGCCTTTTCATGCGTGTCCCTTTAACTATTTAAACTATTTAAAACTGCATAGATTTTCTATAGCAGTTTTCTCCCAGCCACAGCCACTGAGCACTAGCAAATTTGAAACACCTGTCAGACTCTCGATTTTTGTCACACGCCTCACAACGTTTCTGGTCCATTTTTGCCCCGACAGAGCAGGCAATTCCCTATCCATTTTATTCCCATGTTCCATCAAAAACCACCACACTATCTGTGTATTTACATTACATTAGCAGATGATTTTGATTTTCATCTAAAGTAACTGACATTACAGTACTTACTGTATATAGTCTGAGCAATTGAGGGTTAAGAGCATTGCTCAAGTGCCCAACGGTAGCAACCTAGCATTGGTGAGGTTTGAACCAGTGTCCTTTGGATTACTAGTTCTGTACTCTAACCACTATGCTATGGTGCCTAAGATATGTCTGTCTGTCATGGCATGCAAAGTTTTGCTTCCCAAAAGGACATGAATACATTTTTAAAATAACAAAAAAGTAATAATAATTATTAGCATGAACCTTGGGCACTGTTAGTACCTAAAAGCACCCCCTGTCATTTTCTGTTTGAGGATTTGCCGACCATGCTTTTGGATGAAAAGAGATTCCTAAATCATTGATTTGTTGAAATTCTCTTTTTAATTTAAGCTTGTTTCCAGAGGTTCGTTTCCAGTTTTAGCTGGAACTTAAGTAAATCAGTTCTTTCCTGTACTAATAAAAATTTCCTGCTAAATCTTCTCTTTTGATTAGCTGTTCAGATTAAATTTCCTTGTGATGAGCGTTACAACATAACCCAAACACATGATTCATCCACCCATGCTTAATGGTTGGAGAGGTGTTTTTTTCCTGAGTTTTGGTGCCTTTGGTTTGTTTTGGCCCAAGACTTCTAGTTTCTCATCTATCCGCTCTAAAAGATGCGTTCCAAAAACGCATCAGATCTTTTGAATCTTCTGACGCTGAAGTTTGTTGTGATGATGGAGGAGAGGTCTTCTTCAAATACAACATTCAGTTAAATTATAAATTAAATTAAATATTGATTAATTTTATATTTCTGAGGGAGGTTTGACGAAAACCATCCACCTGGTGGAAGTTGGCTGTAGAAGCTTTGTGGGAAAATCCAGCTACCAGAAGACCCTAAAGAGGTCCTTTAAGGTGCTGGCTGAATAGGCAGAGAAGGCAAGTTACCGGCTCTGAGTACTACAGAGGAGAGGCTCAACACCCCGAGGGCAGGTACCCCAGAGGGTAGCAGGGAGATGGTGAACAGTGGCACCAACTGACGACCTTGCAGCTGTACTGGAGGAGGTGCAACAGGTCAAGCAGATACATCAAGCAGAAATAGTTTGTAGGCTCTTCTTAAATAAAATCTTATTCATAATCCGTGGATAAGTGTGTGTGCACAGATACTTCTATGCATGTGTGCATTGCTGAAAGCATTAGCAAAGCTTCATCAGTTTCTGCTGACTCACTGGGCCATATTCCCTTTCCTAGCAGTCAATACTGAATTGTGGCTTCCATATGAGCCTTGACCAGCAGCCTCTGAGATGAGATCACTTCGGCTCTAACATCAGCCGCTTAGCATTAAAGCTGTTTTAACAAAAGCTGTTTAAGTTTAACAGATTTGCTGTTTTACTGCATGCAGGAAAATATTTTAACACAAAAGGCCAATTTCATAATTCTGCATCTCTGCATCACCCATCATGCACCTCCAATGTTTTCTAACTACTCGACGAAATCTACACTTGTAGCTAATGTTTTTGCACTCTGTATATGGCGGTGCCTTGATGCTTTAGGTATTTTGGTAATGACTCAACATTAAACATTTGTTCAATATCGATCAACTAAAATCTACAACAACAACAATTTCTCACATTTGGCATTCCCAGAGAGTAAACACATAGGTGACTGAACTCTCAGAAACTCACCGTCTTTTGGTGCATACGACTTTGACGCTGAACTTTAAAAGGAAAATGACATTCTTGAGGTGGGGTCGACACAGAATTATAAATTGATGTGCTGAGCTGCGCTGCTTTATATGAAAGCTTCAGATAAATTATTGCAATTTCGAGGCTCATTCGGCTGCTTCTTTGGCGTTTCTTTACTCAAGTACATCCCCATTTTGTATTCATCATCATATTCAACAAAACCAGATTTTTGCCAGGTGTGTGATGTGGTCCGAAGGGATCTACCAGACCACCGTGTTTTTAATTTTCTTAATATATTCTTAAATATTTATATATTAAGGTGCAGGGACATTCAGACCAACACACTTTAACTGTAATTTGAACAATTTGTTTCCTCCCCATTCAAAAACGATATGATCCTAATTTAAATCTTACAGACTGCAGCTTTAAGTACGGAATTGGCTTCCATTCTAGGACAGGAAGTGCACTGTACGGGCTTTTCCTCTGAGGACATATCTTCTGTGGTGTCTGATGTGCTTCTGTTTTGTTTCCCTGTGCAGTCCAGTTTCCTTTTTAGTGCATTATCCTTCTCAACAGGCTTGCCTCATACAGGAAGTTTGCACCGCGGACGGACACACCTGGCACAATTTTGTATGCAACTCTTCACAGCGTGTTGGGCATTCATGTGGCCTATATAGGAATTAAAAGGTTTGCTGTTTATCTCACTTCGGTGTTTAGTCTGGGCTCGAGTCTGATCCTTAATGCTCATGTCTTTTTTCATTGATGTCATTGCACTTTAGTTTAGTTCATATATAGTGGCAGTATGGCCCTGTGTACAAAACAGTTGCCTTAATCAAGTCAACTTCATTTATATAGTGCTTTTTACAATAGACATAGTCTCAAAACAACTTTACAAGATAATGGAAGAACCTGAGAACTACAGGAAGAAACCTTGAGAGGCACCAGACATTCTCATTCTCTCTCATAGTTTTCAATGTAATGCAATCATACTGAGGAATAATTTTACGAGATTAATGACACTACCTCTTGGAGGTTGGATTATCCTGGCAACTATTTTGTAGAAGAGAAGTTGAGGGTTCAGGGCGCTCATAGTGGCAACTTGGTTGTGACAGGATTTGAACTGGCTACCTTCAGGTTATTTGTCCTGTTCTTGATCCACAAAGCCATCATTACCTTGGTGATTACAGTACTGTTGCACTTCTGTTCGACTCAACGCAGTTTTCATCTATGGCTGCTATTAACTGGTCAGAAATCCCACCCCTTCCTGCTACGTAAGTATAATGGCATCATTTGGGGCACCATCAATTTACACTGTATTGAGTTTTATTTTTTCAGATGCACTAAAACACAGTGCTCAATATATGTGGGTGTGCGATCAATTTGGTATGCACCTCTAGTTGGTCTAGTGCAGGGGTCACCAACATGGTGATAAAATAGCTCATTATAGTGACACTTAATTACCAGTAAACTGCACTAATTTTTTTTGTCGCTATTCTTTTTTTAAATCACCCTTGCATTGGTGTAAATTAGAAAATGACTATATATATATATATATACATGACACCAAACACCCCCCCCCCCCCCCCCCCCCCCCCCCCC